>PVKA01029799.1:0-27945 GCA_004027165.1 Ctenomys sociabilis
ATGAGAAAACTAAAAGGGCTCTATAAATTAATCTAATAATATGAAAGATATAACTGCAGATCACTTTTTTGAATTTCATTAAAAGAATCTAAGGAAAATTAAGAATTCTCATACATCTCTGAGTAATGGTCAACATGATAAATAAGACTGATCTCTCCAGCTCGAATTGTATTTCAGTATAATTAATACAAATCCAAATACAGTTGTTCAAAGAAATTGAAAGCTGATGCCATGTGTCCCAGTTGCTCTTCTCTCTCTGCTGGGACCCAGAATTAAGGAAAGAAAGGTTGCTGGAGGCTGCAGTCCCTACTCAGCTGGCACCAAGGCAGAGCAGCACGTGGCTTATGGCAGCCCTTTCATGGTGGTGGAAAACAGCAAAGAGCAGAGGAGGGCAGCGCGGCAGCAGGTAGGCAGCCTCTCTCCCCTCCTTACACTGCGATGCAGATTATCATCTGCAAGGAGGAGCAGTACCCACACTGGCGATCCCAGCATTCAATCTTTAACTAATCACAAACTCTAGAAGCTGCTCCATGGGTGCACGAGGCTTTGAGGAGACACTTAGACACAATCCATAACACCATGTTGGGGCTGGGGAGATAGCTCAGTTGAATAAGTGCTTGACTGGCAAGCACAAAGGCCTGAGTTCAATCCCTGGCTCCGCAAAAAAAAAAAAAACAAACATAACACCATGTTTATAAACATAAAGGTTATTCGAACTTATAGGAGAAAGAGCATTGAAGGAGAATTGCTCTACGTTTTATTAAGATTATTACATTGTAAAAGAACAAATTGTACTGTATACATAACTGCACAATGACACAAGGACAAAGAGCTTACATTAATTTACAGAAAAATAAAGGAGCACAATATAGGGAAACTCAATTTATAATTATGATGCCACTAAAAGTCCATGGGGGGGATAAGGAGCTTATCTGTAAATGGTTTCTGATAACTTATACAACTTATATACTTGATAAAAGAACACAGATAAATATGTTAAGATGCAAGAGGGAAATACTGTCAGGAAATAAGAGAAGACACATGTATCATATATGACTAACACAGAAATTGTATTTGTAATATGTAGTAAAAATACAGCAGAGGGCAAGCAAAATATGAAAAGCACAAATAATTAATGGGAAGTATTTATCAGGAGAAGCCACAAGAATGCCACACAAATGCATGAAATATTTTCAGTATTACATTTAAAGAAATGGGATAATCAACTGGCTCTTGTAATACAAAACAGATTGACGTGACACTATGAGGCTTAACAGAATTCATCCTTGGCTAAGTCTGCATATAGATTAATAAGAATATCTATAAATTAAATACACAGTGTGCAGTAACTTTCCAGTTGTATATCCAAAAATTTCCAATGAATACTGGCAATGACAAATATCTGCTATTTTATTTGGATATACTATCAGAAGATTCTTAAATACATTTACTATGAGTAAAATTAGAAGCCACAATAGTAATAGTAAAATACTGCTATATGTAAACAATAGCCAGACATAATAAATACTATATTTCTTTATTTTTTTGCAGAACCAGGGATTGAACTCAGGCCCTGTCACTTGCCAGGGAAACGCTTCTTCCACTGAGCCATCTCCCCAGCCCCTATACTACGAAATTATATAACAAAAATGGCTAACAACATAAACATTGTGTAGAACAATTTTAGAAAAAATGTGGACTGAAATATTTTTCAGAAATATATTAGAAGACTGCAGTTAAACAAAGCAAAATTGAAAACAAATACCGAAAATATGCAAAGGCATGTTAGATTTAATTAGGATCCAGTTCTTAGTCACATTGCAGTTCTTAAGTAAACAGATTTTTAAAATGCCATTTTTTAGGGCCGGCCAAATAGCTCAGCCTTTTAAAGAACCTGCAAGCAGGCTCAGGGGCCGGAGGTTCCATCTCCAGGGCCTGCAGTGCCCGCCCTGCCCCCGGGGCCCGCTGACACAGACGTTGAGGCTGGACATGGTGGTGCACGCCTGTAATCCCAGCTCTTGGAAGGCTGTAAACAGAAGGATCACTATGAGTCCTATCTAGTAGTGAGACCCTGGATACCCTATAGACCCTTCCCTAAAATACAAAATCAATCAATCAATCAATCAATATTAAATTCATTTTTTAATATTTTCTTTTTTCCTGTATTTTAGGAAAGGGTCTAGATGGTGTCCAGGGTCTCACTACTAGATTGGACTTGTAGTGATCTTCCGATTAATAGCCTCCCCAGAGCTAGGATTACAGAGCTACCACCCCATCTCAGTGTGCTCCGGGGGCGGGGCCAGCATGGCAAGCCCTGGAATCAAACTTCCAGCCGCTGAGCCTGCTTGCAGGCTCTTTAATCCGCTGAGTTATTTGGCCGGTGAGCTATTTTCTTTGTTGGTCCTGAATACTACAAGTAATTGTGGAGAAAAAAGTAATAAACCATCATTACTGTATTCAGTTAATTGCTTCAGTCATGATTCAAAATATTAGTATAATTACTATGAGATTGTCTATATAGTGTGAAAATGTCAAACGTGTGGATTGCTGGATTATTGGATTAAATAGTTTTATATTATGAGCATATATATATATATATATGTATATATATATATATATATATATATTCACTAACTTATAATTTAAGTACTGTTCTGAGTATTTGATTATTTTGGATAAAATATTGTCACTATATTAAATTGTAACAAGAAAATCCTAACTATAAGTTTCACCTTTAGAACTCTTCAAAAGCACAATTTTAGGAAAGTTTTTCTTACTTTTGTGTTTTAGTAATTTACCTGTAAGCCTCAAATATGTGCATTCCATATTTCCAAGTTGCAGTTTTGAGAAACGGCTAAGGTTCTATGTATATTTTACAGTAACAAGTATGGGACATACCAGATTATGTTTTTAGTTTTCTGAATACTGTAAGAAAAATGCAATAAAGCAAAATGTATGTTGTACTGTTGATTCTGATTTGCAGCACAAGTTCCGCTACGTGGGCCTGGCAGCAGGGCCTCATCAGGAGGCCGCGCCTACGTCATTCCCACGCACTCAGTGTGGTTTTCTGTGTAAACAGATGCCTAATGTTGGCCTTAAAAGTGCTCTAAAAATGAGTAACAATCAGTTTCAACCAGTGAGTACTTATGAACTGTCTAATTGTATGCAATGAGATATAGAGAAAATGGAAAAATTAAATAGCTCACCTTAAATGGATTTCCCAATGGGGATATAAAAAAATAAAATAAAATGTGTAAAATAAATTTTCTTAAAAATCGTGACTTAAAGGTTTAATTTACATTACCTCAAAGCAATTATTATTAAATACATGTCCAGCCTCAGCTATATAAATCTTTTACATTTTTTCCCTGCATTTTAGGGAAGGGTCTACAGGGTGTTCAGGGTCTTACTACTATATCAGATGCATAGTGATCCGCCTGCTTACCAACTCCCAAGAGCTGGGATTATAGGCATGTGCCACCATGCCCAGTCTCAGTTTCTATCTCAGTGCAAGCCAGGCACGGGACCAGCATGGCACGGCCAGGAATCAAACCCCCAGCCCAAATCTTTTTTCATTGATATAGGTTTGGTAGGAAAACTTGGTAGGTTTCTACTCCAACAATTTATAATCTAAAGTGGGTATTAAATATAGTCTGCTTTTTCAAATACAACACATTTTTTATGTATATGATATATTATTTTTCTCTAATACAGTTTTAGCTATTATCCTTATGAAAATTTACTTTTAGAAGGTTGTACTATTATAACAGCATATTGCAGTGCACACAAATTTTAAAAAACATTACAGTTGTTAAATGTTTATAAAATCTTAAGAGTATATTGAATGATACATAAAAATATATGAATTACATATTTCCATTTCTGTTTCTTTTATTTTTAATGAAGCATTTCTTCATAGATAAATCTAGAAACCAAAGCATGCATTGAACAGATTGTGGACTGATGACAGACTTTTTTTGAAATAGTAGAATAATTTTTTTAAGACGTATGTTTCCATCATTCCCTTAATCAGATACAAAAAGATATAAATTAGTTTTTTCAGTCAATAAATTTGATTGCTTTAAAAACAATTACCTTTTGTTTGCACAGTATTTTTAAAAGTTTGTATATGAAACTAATTTTTCAGCAAGCAAGCTGAAATAAAACAACAGTAGAAAAATCTTACTAATGTGACTAAGTTACATAAAAACTATTTTATACATTGTACTGTCACAAGCACACTATGAATCCTCTTGCAGCTAGAATGCCTCTCTCCTTTTCTCTGCAAGTCCTATTTATGAACTGAGAAATTAAGTACAACTCTGAAAATAATTTCTTATACTCAACAATTATGGTGAATATGATGTCCAGCATTTTACTCAAAAATCATTCCTTTACTTTAGCTAAATAAAAAACTTCAAAATAAATTATGTTAGTATTATATAATAGAAAATTATATCAAGCCCTCATATTTAAATCATTCTTGCCATAATACCTATGCAGGATCCAATATCTGTCAAATAGATAAGTATTATAAAACATTTTGAAGCACATCACCTTTAATTATTTCTACATGTAATATATATCCATTTATATGCCAGTTTGCAATATGTAATCTTGTTCATCATAGAATCCCTCCATAAATCTCATATTAAATAGAATTCATTAAAATGAATTATCTGTTGCGGATGTCATTTTGTCCCTATTTTCCATATATCCACCAAAGTTTCCTTCAGCAGTATCTAAGGTGTATAAATTAGAAGTGATATATGCATGTACCAATTTCCTGGGATGAGTGTATTGATTATGTATGCCAAGCAGTAGTTAAAGTGAGAAAAAAAGGGATATTTTTATCCTTGTTTTTGATTTTAGGAATGAAGAGTCTCTATTAAAGAAATCAGACTCACAAGTCCAAACAAATCTCCTCTATTCGAAATTAATTTAGAAGGAGATCAATATTAGGTTTTGATTATAAATAAAATTGAAAGGTACCCACATGAACATGTTGCACTTGGATCATCAGATTAGTGAGTCTAAAAAAACAATTTTTTAATTTTTTAAAAATACTTTAAAATTTCAACATTTATTGCCTATCTTAGCATCATTCTTCATCAATAAGCATTATGAAGATTCTAAACTTTTATTTGCATAAAGTACAGAAATTATTTTTGTTACTATTTATGTCATTCTTTAAACTTACAGTAGTAATTTTTTACTGCACAGAACTATACTGGTAAACTGAGTCATAGCTATATTTTTTTTCCTTTTAGGAGATAAGTAATAAGAGATGAATACTTTTTTCTCACCAATAGAATCAATATTTAAAAAGTAATTTTGTTAATTGAAAGCAGACTAATAGCCAGGCGTGGTGGCGCGCACCTCTATGCCCAGCACACAGGAGGCTGGAGCAGGAGGACCGTGGGAGTGCAGAGCCATAGGCTACATATCGAATTTATGCCCAGTGTGAACTACATACTGAGAGATCCTGCCTCAGAACATGAACTAATTAATTCAAGTAAAACCAGACAAATATGGGAATTCTTAAGACATATAATAATACATATGTTTTAAAATTTTTTATTAAACTATCAGAATGTATAACCATTTACTAATCTTCTATTCACTGATGTAGGTATCAATAAGGTCACACTGATTAGATGGAACATGAGGTTACTCTGCGCCAATGCCATGATTTTTGTGAAAATCACACATACTGGATCATCCAGGAAGCACAAAAGTGTTTCATTCAAGGTCAGGAAGAACACGAGGACACTTGCAAAACAGATTAAAGTGTAGTGACAGTTTTATTTGTGTGGGATTTCCTGAGGTTTTATCATTGACTAATTTTTATTATAAATCTGAGTATATTCCTACAAAGTTACTTGACCAAATCTTGGCAAAACTTTCGATGTAGACTACACTAATCTCAATTCCAGTGTATGCATAGAGATTACTCTTTTCTATAATATTTAAATGAATTGTATATTTAAAAGGCTTAGAAATGATAGTTAAAGAAATAAAAATGCTGTGTTAAAGAAAAAAGTAACTGACACCAGACTAATCTCCATCACAAATTATCATAAAACTGAAACAAATCTGGGCCAACAGATAGCTCAGCAGACTAAGCGCCTACTTATGCAGAGCACAACAGCCAGGTTTTGCTCCCTGGCATGCTGTGCCAGCCCCACCACTGGGGCACACTGAGACTGTGATTGAGGTGTGGGCCTGTAATCCCAGCTCCTGGGAGGCTGAACACAGGAGGACCACTATGAGTCTGGTCTATATAGCACATCTAGACCCTGTGCTAAATACACTAAAATAATAAAAAATTTAAAAAAAAAAAAAACTGAAACAAATCTGTAAATGAGGGGATAATGGTTCACATGCAGAAAAATGCTCAGTGCAAACCCACCCTGGGCTTCTCCAGAGAGGTAGAGACATCCACCAAGTTCCTGGTGTCCCTGGGGCTTTGAGAAGCTCTGCCATAACTAAGAAGGTGTCACAGCAGAAAAAGCTGCTTGATTAACATTTAAAAATAAATATATAGGCTCTTCTTGGCTAGCAGTGGAACTACAACATAATAAGGTTTTCAGCTTACAATTTATTTTTTGTTTTGTGGAACCGAGGATTTGAACTCAGACCCTCACGGTTGCCAGGGAAGTGCTCATTCCACTGAGCCATCTCCCTGGCCCTCCTATAATTGGTTTTTAATGAATGAAACATATGACATATTGAAAATCTCAGAAGCTCATAATGCATTTAGTACAGCTAAGCTATGAAGATTGTTTTCAGTTTTATTAAGCTGATTGGTAAAATTTAGACATAATTACCACATTAATTATAGAGAATTGGTACTTGTATATGTTATATCTTAAGTCTTCCTTTTTTCTAAATCCCCTCCACTCCTTGCAACTCCACTTCCCTGCCTTCTGTATAAAGCTTTGTTTCCATTTCTCCTTCTTCTATCATTTAGCTCCTTTCCTTCCTATGTCCTTGACCCTCCTTTACTGTTGAACACTTTCTTCCTATTGCATAATAACTAATGTACATTTTGTTCCTCATTGGCTTTCTTGATGTGTTTCTCACACCAAGAAAACAATGTGATTTTTACATATGTGTGTGCAATTTACTTCACTTAAGAGTGTGGTCTGAAGATGTATCCATTTAGCTATAAATGTCTCAAGTTTATAATTCTTTATCATTGGCTGAGTCATACTCCATGATATAAAAACCTCACAGAGTGGGAAAAAATTAGCCCATTGTATGTCAGACAAAGACTAATACCTGGAGCACTTGAAGAATTGAAGACTGGCCAGTGATATAGCTCAGCGGTCTAAAGCGCCTGCTTAGGCAAGCTTAGGCAGGCACAGGGCACTGCGGTTCAATCCCCGGCACCACATGCCATGCCAGCCCTGCCCTCAGGGTATGCTGAGCTGCCCCCCCGAAAAAAAATAAAAATAAAAATAAAGAATTGAAAACTATTCAGAAGCCCAAATTGAAAGAATCAAATCACATTATTTTCAAAATCACTGGTCGTTTGAGAGATGTGAGATAAAGCCAATAGGATTCCATCTCACTCCAGAAAGCATGGCTATCATCAAGAAATTAACCAGGGACAAAGGCTGGTGATGTTGAGGGGGAAAAAGGAGCCCTTCTTTCAGTGCTGATGTGAGTGTACACTAGCACAACCACTATGGAAATCAGTGTGCTAATTCCTCCACCAAACTAGGAATACAGGCTCCATTTGATCCAGTCATTCCCATTAAGACTTAAAATCGTCATACCACAGTGATACCTATGCACTCATGCGTGTAGCAGCACAGTTTGTGATAGCTAAATTCTGGAAGCACCCCTAAGACCCACACACTGAGTAATGGATAAAGGAGATGTGTTTCTCTGTACAATGGAAGGCTCTTATAGCTAAAAGCGCAATCAGCCGTAGAGCATCCATCCTCCACTTCCTCGAGCTTCTGCCTGACTGAGAGGGAGGTGCAGCCTGCTGTGGCTGTCCTGCATGTTGTGAAATTATTAGCCTGGGAATAAATCAAAATTCAAAGTATAGGGGCCGGGTAGATGGTTCAGTGGAATAAGCGCTTCCCTGGCAAGCACAAGGGCCTGAGTTCAATCCCTGGTTCCGCCAAAAAAAAAAAAAAAAAAAAAAAAATTCAAAGTGTAATTTCTACTAAATGGTACTATTTTCACACCATTGGAAAGCATAAAATATTTTAAATAGAATTATTAAAATGTGGGGTCTATTTAATGTTTATCACATACATATACCTTAGCCAAGAACAAGCACAACTGTTTCAACAACTCTTATAAGGGGTAATGTAACTTTTTAAATATAATTTCAAGTTTTATTTTTTAAAACCTTGTAAACTAAGACTTGAAGAAACTTCATTAACCTAGAAAAATGCATGCACCCAAAGCTCCTAACTAAAATGACTGATGTCATAGAGATGGATAAAGGAAAACTATCCATCAAGGGCAGGACTGAGGAGGGGAAGAAATGGGAAAGTTTGGCATGAAGAGAAAGAGATTTTAGTGTCCTAGCACATATGAGGGTAGGTATCAGCAGTTAGTGTATATCTCAAAATAGCAAGAAGAGAGTTTTCAAAATGTTCTCATCACAAAATAATAATAGATGTGTGAGTTGGTAGAAATGCTAATTACACTGATTTGATTAACTGTGTGTGTGTGTGTGTGTGTGTGTGTGAATGGAGAGAGAGAGAGAGAGAGAGAGAGAGAGAGATAAAAAATTGTCCTTCATTTACATGATCTTTCTTTGTTTAGTTTTGTCAGACATGGGTGTTCCATTGCCATCCAAATATTGTAGATGCATGAATTCAGCAAAACATTCCAATATAGTCCAGTAGTCCACAATAATAATGAGTTATCAGGGAGCCGGGGAGATGGCTCAGTGGAATAAGTACTTCCCTGGCAAGTGCAAGGGCCTAAGTTCAATCCCCGGTTCTGCCAAAAAATAAATAAAGAAATAAAAATAATAATGAGTTATCCAGAGGACTGACAATGTCTGAATCTGTTGTCTTGAGTCTTCCACAGGTTAATCTCAACTGCATATGTAGTAGGGTAATAATAAGCTTCTCTTCTGGAAGGTTAACAACCTAGATTTGCAAACCAAAAATTAGAGGGAAAGAAGGGCTGCAAGGACAGCCAACATTTTGGTCCTAGCCTTTCAAGGTCAGTGAGGACTCAGGACATAAGAGAACCTATACTGTAATATCATCTAACTCAGTTGTGTTCCAAATTTTCTGATCAAGGAGATTATGGGGTTGCAAAGGAATGTGATTAATGATCTATAGTGTGCCTAAGGAGAGTCACATGGAGAGAAAGCTTTCTCTCAGGCTTCTACAGAGAGAAAATTGGTCAAGCAAAGGCTGTGACTCATCCACATGGCTGACAATGACAAAGGGTCTACAAACTGTGGCATAGGCTTTTGGGATAAGTCCTGAGAGGACTTGACTGACCTTGTCAGATACAACAGTTACATTTCTTGTCAAATAGGTCTTGCTTTATCTTGGTATTAACCATCCAGCAGAAAAGTGTATAAATAGGGTATGAAAAGTGAAGCCATGTTAATATGCTAAACTGTGATATTAAAATACATTCAAATATTTTCTGTATGCTACTTTTCAGTGTTTTCCAAGATGTGTTTTGTCAAGGCTAGTGAGATATCTCAGCAGACTGAGTGCCTGCTTAGGCAAGGCAGAGACCAGAGTTTGATGTCCTGCCCCACATGTGGCTCAGGCTCTGCACCCAGGCACTTAGCTGGCCATTGATGGTGCGCTCCTAAAATCTCAGAGCTGGGCAGGCTGAGACAGGAGGATCACTACAAGTCTGAGCTGCATAGTGAGACCTTGTACCAAATACATGAAAAAAAGAAAAAAAGTATTTTGCCTTCATACTGTAGGTGATAATACTTACCATAGAATTCAACTGTATTTGTGTTGATAGTAAGAACAATGTATTATGTCATTTACCCTTCCTTGCAATCCTTTGTTAAAGATGACAAGTCCTGTGACTTTTGCTCAATGATTATCCTAGGTCAGATACTTACGATGAACTGAAAGTGTTCTCACATAGACACAGACTTACTACAAAGTCAGTATCCTTCAGTATTCTGCACACTGTCTTACTGTGATGATAACTTCTTTTCTTTCTTTTTCATTCTCTTTTGATTCTGAGGTTCAAACTAAGGACCTTACGCTTTCCAGGCAGGTTCTTATGCCACTGAACTATCTTCCTGACTGGATAATGAGTTCTTTGTTTATAATATAATAATTGATACTATGAAGCAAATATCCTTGGTAGATACAGAAATAAAGATAGAAAGTATATGTGATGATAACAATAAAAGAAATAGCATGTCTAACATTTATTTTGAAAAATTTTAAAACATGTGCTCAAAGGGCCGGCCAAATAGTTCTGCAGATTAAAGCACCTGAAAGCAGACACAGGATCCAGGAGCCTGCTGTGCTGGGCCTGCTGTGCTGGCCCCACCCTCAGGGTGAGCTGAGATGGGGATTGAGACTGGAAGTGGTGGCGCATGCCTGTAATCCTAGTTCTTAGGAAGATGTAAACAGGCAGATCACTACGAGTCCAATCTAGTGGGTGAGACCCTGAACACCCTGTAGTCCCTTCCCTAAAAATAATAACAAAATAAATCTTGTGCTATAATGTATATAAAATATTAGATTTCTTTTTTGGTAACCCTTAAATTCTTGAACATTTAAATTGCATGGAAGTTAAGCCTTTTATTATTCTGTTCATGGAATCTGGATTCCTATACTGTAGACTCTGTTTTTTTGTATGAAATTAAACTAATTAGGACAGCTTTAAATCACACATTTGACAAAATAATCTCTAAGCAAATCAGTGATTACAGTTATGTATTATCAGTGTATTTTAAGTAGTTTTTACTTAGAATATTCTAGAATATTTCCTATAATACATTATTATAAATTTTACTTGTGTTAACCCAGGTGTATATATCTAGAATTACATTTTACATTTGTATTGGAACACATTCTTGAAATGTAATATTCAAAGTATACATGATACTGAATTCATTAAATACTGAAAAATGATCCAAAAGTCATTGAGGGTTGAGTTTCTCAATTATTATACATAATTTAATATCTCATGGAAAAATTAATAAACTTCAATTGATTTTTTTGAATAAACAAACTTGTGATTTCCTAGAGTAAAAATACAGTGACATTACAGGGAATAACCCTCAAATAAAGCAATATATAATGTAAAGATCAACAGCTTGAGCCTATTATATACTGTAATTATCTCATCAATTTCTTCTTCCTTGTCTATAACCCAGGCAGTTTAAGTAGAATGACTGCAAGTGATGATTCATAAATGGTCATGATAATCCTACACTAATGTCCATAATCCTGTAGTTTTTGTCACAATAATAATTCAGGACACACATTTCACATATAAATGAAACTTTCAAATGCAGTCAACATTGATCACTTCCAAATGACCTAATAACTGAAAATGGTTCACTGGCTCTCTGGAAGAACAACCTTACCTCTCACTGTCAGCTTTAGGATCCAGTTCCCAGATGTCACCAGTGCTTCCTTCCTGGCACTGCTATCACTGTCACTGTAAATTACTTCCTCCTAGTAGTAGAGTAAGCCAACTTAAACTGTTGAATGTTGCAAAAGTAGCAACATGGGATTGCTGAGGCTTGGTCATGAAGAAGGCAGTCAACCTTACCTTGCTCGCTCTTGGGTAACTCACTGTGCCACAAACCACTATGACATCAATAAACTCAAACAGTTCAGTGAAGGCTGCCATGAGTTGATGATGACGGTTACTCTGCCGTGGGCAGGACATACGTGCCTGATAAGTGATGCATTTGAGATGCATGTCCCTGGGGCCCTTCCACACCTTGCAGACTGTGACCCAAATCAATATCTTTATGACCAACTTACATATTACTGTAGAATGAAACACTCACTTTAGCTTCTGTTTATTGCTGGCATATAGGAGTTGTGTGGACAATATTGTTAATTGACATTTCAAGAAACTATATTTTGGAGTGTATTTAAGCACAAAACTGTGAAAACAATATATTGACATATCCACTCTACCCTGAGCTACATTTCCAGCTCTCATTTTATTATTTTGACCTTTGCCTACATCAACAAAATGTTTTTATTCATTTTATATGTTAAGGAAAAAGTACTAATTAGGATCTCTTTCAAAAATTACAAACACTCAAATCTCATAGTAACCATAACAATTAATATGCAGATACAATATGAAGCTAGTAGTAAATTTCATTATTTTTAGATATATATTTTTAAATAATTTCTCATTGAAGAGAGTGGGAAATAATTATAGATATGTAAATTTACTTTTTTTTTCTTTTTGTCAGAACCAGAGATTGAACTCAGACTCTCGCACTTGCCAGGGAAGCACTTATTCTACTGAGCCATCTTCCAGCCATTTAAATTTACTTTCCATTGGGTGAAGATAGCAATGAGTTTAAACTTCAAGTTTCTGTAGTCTAGACTTTGAATATCTTTGTAAGGAAGCTCGGACATAAAGGGACTCTACAAACATAGAGGTGATAAAATTCTGTTTTAGGACTCAGTTATGTACAGAATAGGTATATAAGGTATGATTGTTATATACCATAAATATTTGATTTCTTAAGAATAACATTAAAGGACACTTTTTCTTTAATTTCCATAAAGATATTCCAATAGTTTTAAGTACAACTATCCCATAATTCTTACCAGTTTCTGAACACGTCCTGGAATTCTATTTCATGATTATATTTATGTTGTCACGGCTCCCTTGCTAATTTGAACAAATTGAAATGGTTTATTGTCTCAGTTACTTTTCTCTCATTGCTGGGACAAACTACCCAATACCCAACATTAAGTAAGGAAAGGTTTACTTAGCTCACAGTGAGTGGAGGTTTCAGTTTATACTCAGCTGGCTCCAGGTAAGAGCGACACATGGAAGAGGACAGTGGTTCATGATGGCAGCAAACAGCAAAGCAGCAAGAGCAAGAGGGCAGGAGCAGTGGCAGCAGTGGCCACAGAGAGCCAGTCTGTCTCCCTTAGGTTTCGATATTTCATTCAGTCTGTCTGCCCCAGGCCGGTTGTTGCACTCACACCCATAACCACATCTGATCATGAATTAATCACAAAGTCTAGAAGACCACCCCACGACTACATGATACTCTGCGGGACAACTCGGCACAAACTATAATATTTACATTTTATGTCTATTTTGACTTCGGGGAACAATCAGAGTACACATGTTGCCAGATTCTTTGAGTAAAGTGGATTATGATACACTAATATTTTCACTTACCATAAATGATATAAATATTTGAGCAGATAGAGTGATCACAAACTGTGGTGTGTTGGAGGACAACATGCTCAGGGCCCGCCCTCCTGTCCCTCTCTCAGACAGGAGCTTTCTCTTCCTTAATAAATATATTCTGCTCATTAAAAAATATGATGAGTGTTAAAATTTTTAAAAATTTTAAAAACAAAAGACATGTTGCCGTTAATTTTCCCTAAATACTCATCATAATTTTTAATATACTTGACCATTCTTGACAAAGTGGCTTGTAGCGTAACAAGATTTTCTTGAACATTTATACCTAAACCATATCTTTATATCACCACTTTTTTTTTTTTTGTCTCTTTGAGACAGGGTCTCACTATGCAGTTCAGGCTGGCCTTAAGCTCACTTTGTAGCTCAGGCTGGTCTCGAACTCACAACAATCCTCCTGTCTCAGCCTCCCGAGTGCTGGGATTACAGGCATGCGCCACCATGCCTGGCTTATATCACCACTTTTAAGAGACAAAAATTTAATTTTTGAGATGAGTACCATGCAATTATGCCTCTTGTTGTTTCGTTACTTAGGGAGATGGCAAAGCCTTTCCGAATCGTCAAAAATATGAACAAACTGGCATCCAGCTGACTTTCGCTTCTTCGGCAACACATCTGTGATGGCAATGATAGTCCTTAGCACACCATTTTCAGCAGTTGGTCAGGGAGGATAACCTCTCATATACAGAACAGGAAACATGAAAAAAAATGCAATAGTTTAAATTAAAAAGGGAAAACTATAATATAATGATTACTGAGTTACATAGAAAGAGTTGAATTTGTTAAACAGGTAAATTAAATTGAGAAATGCTAGGAAAATACAATATATTTAAAATAATTTTGCCCACCAAGTCCTTTGTCACCAGAATGGATGGACTATTTGAGAATATTGTGATAAAGAAAGATTAGTGAAGAATGATTCCTCAGTTTGAAATGTTACCATCCCATTAGGGCTGAAAAAAATAGCACATTAAAATGTTTGAAGAGCTTCCTATATTTAACACAAGCAAACTGATAGACTGTAGAAGAGAAGAAGCTATAAAAGGTGCCTTAGAATGGAAAAGGGTTTCACAGATGTCATGGTACTTATAATATTTCTTAAAATTAAATAACTTTTAAAGAAGAACAAAATGATAAAAAGGACTCTGAAAGCTGAAAATATATATTACCAAAAATATATGGTCTATATAGGCAGTATGCCTAAAAATGTGATATACATTACTTTTGACAACAATAACGTTAGAACAGGGAGGTCAAAGTCTGTTAAGAAAAGTCATTCATGTTCCACATGAAATTCATTTCTAAAGCACTGTGTGTGTGTGTGTGTGTGTGTATGTGTGTGTGTGTGTGTGTGTATGCATGTGTTCACATGTTTGTCCATATAGGATTACAACTAAATGCAGGGGTGACAAAAGTCAAGCAGCTGTTATAAGCCAACTTTCTTAACACTAAGCTCACATTGGGATCATATAGGACAACACACCCATGAAAATCAGATTCATGGTTTGACAACATTAAAAATTGTGGGACACAACCACAAGTTCAGATTCACAAGAGCCTGACTCCACAGAGCCTGAGGGTCTTCATTATTTTGTTCCACTGACTTAGAACTAAAATGCTAAGGCCTTTCTCTAGGATGACTGAATTTCTGTATATTGATATGGGTGACATGTGGCAAAGTGTAAAATGTCCTGGTTGGAACTGAAAAATTATGAAGGATCATTCAAGCAGTGGTGTGAGAGAAAAACGCATGCTACTGAGATGAGAAATTTTACGTGTGGACATGACTGGCTCATGAAGGAAACAGACGACTATTCCTACCATTATTCTACGTTTTTCTGTATGAAGGTATTTTGATAAAATTAATATTTAAATAGACAGATTCAATAAAGTAATTTCTCTCCATAGTGCACATTGGCCTCTTCAAAAAAGTGAAATCTGAGAAGAAAAGGACTTGCTCCCTCCCAGGAGGGGAGAAACACCTAGCTGGTGTCATACTAGAGGAGCCTGGCAGCCTACACACTGCAAAGACGACACTGTCTACACAGTGTACACTTCCTCACTTCTGTAATCATGTGAGCCATCCGCTAAATATAAATTTATACCTCCCTATGGGTTTGTCTTTCTGTTTCTCCCATGTGTTTCTTTTCCTTTCTCTGCCTCCATATCTATCTGTATCTGTATATATAGTACACATACATGCACTTATATATGTTCATATATATCTATATCAACATACAACATATTTATACCAAAACACTACCCACGAACATTGATATGCAGTTAATGTTCTCTTCTTGAAAAATGCAGACTATTACAGGAATACAGGTAAATTTGGGAGCAGGACAGTCCTTTCAGGATGACCTTCACTTGATCTTCATCTTCTGACTGAATCCATACATTACCTTCCCTGTGAAATGTTTGATAGTCTTCTCCCAGAGACAGATACACCAACTTCCATGCTTTTCCAAGCCCTGAATAAGAGCCTATTTCCATAATAAGAAACTCTGGTTTGAAGTTCTGCGTTCTTATTCCTGCATTAGGTTATTAATTCTCCCCAAGAAAAGTAATGACTTCAACATACTTAGTGCCTAATGTACCACACTGTCTTGCAAGTGTTGTTTATTAATACATTCAGAGTTAGCTATTTAGTGCATAACTTAGGACAGAAACTTTACAGTTTTCCAAACCAAAGTATTAGGATGATGAATAAGGAAATACAAAATGTAAAGAGGTGAAGAACGACTAAAATAGCACATATCCTAAGAAATTTAGGGAGGGGAGGAGCTAAGGGCTGATCTGATTTGGCTGTTAGGGAGTCACTGACAGCCACATTGGCGGGATATAAGGAGCACTAGGGATAAAAATACACCTCACACTAGATTTCATAAAAGGAAAATTAAATCATACCATGGAAGTCTAAAGCAAAGTTCTTTACCCTCTCATAAGTGTAAGATAGCCATCCAATTTTTACAGTGTATCATAGGATTTGGCGGGCCAAGTTCCATCCCCTTGGTACTTCAACCAGATCTGAACATATTAACTCTAGTGATAGGTTTTTGTGAGTGTAAGCTAAATGCCAATCCAGCTGATTTTTTGATACACAAATTATTGGGTGCTTCTTACTCAATCAGGGAAACCTAAAAACAGACCAATTTTTAACCTGGTAGTAGAGAAGAAACTCAGAGATTAAAAGTATGGGTGAGCTCACCCTTGTTAGCACAAAGTGAGGTTGTGTGAGAGGCGAGTGGTCCTCCTCAGTGGCGGTGAACATTTCAGTGTTTTTGCTGATGCCAACAGCCTGCTGTGGCTACAGCACCACACGTTCTCCACCAGCGCACTCCAGATGAGAACTGCTGCCTCAGGAAAGTGGACCTCACTTTCATTTTGTCAAGGAGCTAGAGTCTTTCAAAATGGATTAGAAATAGGAATTGCTGAGAGCTACCTTGTAACTCTCTTGGCCACTCTACTTCAAATATGATTTTACATTTTTGCCCTTAAGGAAAGAGGCCAGTGGGACCTACCTGAATAACCTGCAATTGTCTGTTAATGAACCAAAGGAATATAAATTTCCAAGGAATTGGGTAATGAGATACATAGGAGACATTGCTGCTTACGAGCTCATCCCATAGATATTTATTTAGAAAGTGGTGTTTCCCAAGAACTGCCATATATGATGATAATGCAATACCTGCTAGCTCTTTAAACATTTGCATAAGAAATTTACATATTCAAATTGAAGTTACCTGTGCAAATTGAATTTCTTGAATTCATATTGTACTCTCTATAGATATCAAAATAAACTTACATTACAATTTGATTTTAAAATGAATAATAAAATTAAACCTGAGTCAGTTAATGTACTTGACTAATGCTTGGGTTTGATGAACATCGATTTCCCAAGATGGCCATACTGGAATAAGCCTACATATATAATTGAAGTATTTACATTCATGTCTCATTTGAGTCCCACACTCTGCATCACTAAATTGGAAATACCTTTCATCTTCACAATCTCAACTTGTAAAATTATATCATGCAAATTGTACTTCTCAGACAGAAGCTTTCTTTCCTTCAATAAATATCTTCTGCTCATTAAAAAAAAATCCCAACTAACTTATAGTTGTGCATACTGGCATCAATAAATGATATCGTCACCTGGCAATGTGTTTCTGGTCACTTCCATGTGACTAAGCAGTTGAACAAGCAGTCGAGTCCTCTCTGCATGTTCCATGCTTTTCAATAATGATGTGCATCACTCTCCAGTGTGGCCTTCCACACAAAGAATGTTCAGGAAGAGCAAGTAAACCCTTCCTAAGCTGCACACTTTGGCTTCGCCCTTTTGTGCTCTTTAAATCTTGGTACCCCCTCTCCTCTGCCTACTGTGACCATCTATATCTTAGTTATTCAAACCAATGGGTTTGCTACAAAGCATGTTTGAACAGTACCAAAAACACTGGTCAGAAGAGCTCTTCAGAAACTGTTACACTAAGATGTTGCAAAATCTAATTTGAAAATCCTGCAGCCACATTTCTATAGCAGAATGAATCAGAAGACATTTACCTGATTGGTTGAAGTTAAGACTTGCAAACAATTATACATGGAAGAGCTCCTGCAAATACCAAGAGACTCCTAGACCAAAGAATCCCTGATGCACTGTCCTAAAAGTACTCTCCTAACGCAACTATAAAATGTTAACTAATGTCATAATTCCAATTCACTTGTTTATGGTTAGGATGAAATTATATTTCAGTAATGCTCACTGAAGTGGCCTCCAAAGCTTTTATATTACTACATATAAAAAATCAAGATATTGCAATTTGCTGTTCTATTTTATTTAGTAAATACATATTAACTCAATTCCTGTAAATGTGAAGAAATAATAGAAAAAGGAAGTTATCTTATAAATGTTAGTTTATAAACATTATGAATGTTAAGTAGCTACTAAAGTGGATGCAGGCATTTCCACTGGTAATGACTTCAGATAAGATAGATTTTATGGTTGTGTGTAGTCATATGCACTTAGAAATTACTTCTGATCATCACAGCTGATTTTCGGGCACAGGTGTGAGGAGAACTAATGGGAAGCATGGTTCCTGCTTCAAGTTTCACAGGAGTTGATTCACTGTTCTAAAAGTTTTGATCAGTGCTGTCATGACACATTTGTGGACTTGTAAACTCTCTATTCTCTCACTTTCTAACTGATTTCAATGAGTCATTATTTAATGCTTATTTAACAGTCCTTGGGTAGCTAGGAACATCCTTTTCTACCAATCTGGCTATTTTGAAAATGAAAATTAGCCTGAAGGTTAACAAAGACACCAATCCACGTATTCTTTTTAATACTTACTTAAAAGTAATTATGATATGCTTGTTCTAATACTATGTCAGCCACTGAATGGAGGTCACTAACTTGACTTTGTCTATGAAAATAATACATGAATTTCAAGGTTGATGTATAACAAAAGGTAATGAAAAAGTTCATAAAAATGCAATGAAATATCACTTTATGTCCATAAAATCGTTAAAGTAAGGGCCAGCCAGATAGCTCAACAGGTTGAAGGGCCTACTTAAGCACATGCAGGGACTGGTTGTGCTGGCCCCCCATGGGGCACACTCCAAAGGCGACTGAGGCTGGGCATAGGGGCTCCCCTCTGTAATCCCAGCACTTGGAAAGCTGAAAGCAGGAGAGTCACTATGAGTCTGACCTACGTAGTGAGACCCTGTAGACCCTGTCCTAAATACACACACACACGCATACCATATAAATGGTAATTAGGGGCACTATGGGGACTTTCGGAACCCATAATTTAAGGAATGGAAAAATGATATGATCATTTAGAAAGCTAGTAGTTGATGGTATAATTACCATGTGAGTAAGAATTATATATATATATATATATATATATATGTCATAATTGTTAGAAAAAAATTACTAATATCAACAAGAACAAAAATGGTTAAAAGAGGATTTGGAGGAGAGTTGAGTTAGACAGGAGGGACATGAGAAATAGACTTAGATAGCAATGAAGCGAGGTATCTGCTGTACACACGTCAGCTCCCCATCATGACTGTAAACTGTGTACATTTCAAATGTGCTAGTAGAAAATGAAAAGTACACCATACTATACCTGTAAAAGGAAATAAAAGCCTGCAAGAAGCCACATAGAGACTTCCACACTAGTGTGCCAACATCAATCTCATTAGGAAAGAAAATGAAGCAAAAACCAAAGTCAGTAATGTGATGAACAATTAAAGCATGGCATGTAAAACCATAGAGTATTTTTGGAAATATAAATGGAGGAAGTAGTGATGACTCATAATATAGTATAGAGGACCCTTGAAATGAATCTCTGTTTTCTGTGTCCTGTACTCTGGAGGAAAAGAATGAATACAAGTTCATTTTATATACTTTTTGTAGTCATTGTTATTAGTTATGTTTTGGTACAGCGAATTGAGCTGAAGACCTTACACTTGCTAGCAAGGTGATTGTGTCACTGAACTATATCCCCAGCCACACAGAATTACTCTTTGACTTAGTTATTCCTTATCCCTGAAATTTTTGAATTCTGTTAAATTTATGAGTTTGAATCTTTCTCGAATCTTTACATAGATTGTCATACAATTGTAAAATGGTCACAAGTATGGATCTATTCTCTAAGAGTTTGTTTTAATTTTAACATAGTCCTAAATATTGATATTTGTACTTGTATTTTTATGAACTTAAATGTTCACCACAATGTAATATCCTGTCCTGAATGTGGGATGACACACAGTCTTCCCTACATTCATATAATAGGCTTTACTTGAAGAAATAAGCCATTGACCTGCTTTTGAATTTCCACAAATCATTGTTTAATCTCAGTTCTATAAAGCTAACTGGATTTTGAACCATGAACATAGTTAATAAAATTATCCAAGTGAAACTTCAGATTTTTCAAATATTATTTTAAACTGCTCCATGTGAAGCAGTTTCATTTGATGAGTTGGCTTAATCATAGCACACACACACATAAAATATTCTCACAATCAGGAATAGAAGCAAACATTCTTAATTCAAGGTTGACAGTAAAGGCTTCTATCATGTCAATTTTTACAACTATGTCAGACTTACGGTAAATGAAATGGTATCAGTATTGTTCACTCAACAAGAGTAAATTTATCCTACATGCTTTGTAAATGTTGCTACATTTAGAAGTGGAAACACAAATGTTTTGCACATAATCTGAAGGAAAACCCTATGTAAGCCCTTGTGTATAAGTGCCATATCATCCTGTAACATGGAAGGCAGTTTACCGTTTTCTGAAGCAGCAACTGTGATGTTATACCATGGGGTCTCTTCTCTGTCCAGAACTTTGGAAGTCTTAATGGTTCCAGTATTGGCATCGATGTTGAAAAATCTGTCCTCTTCAGCATTATAGCTGATGGAGTATCTATAGAAAGAAAAAAAGGAAGTAAGTGTCTTCCTTTGCTTTGAAGCTACAATACACAAAATATAACAAATAAAAAGATTGAGTCAAACATAATAAAAATAGAATAACATTTAATTTCTATATTTAACATTTAAGATTTGCCCAATTAACCTACTGAAATTTTACATGGAAGCAATAGCAAATATTTTTCACTCATACCTTATCACTGCTATATTGTTTATAATTATTCAAACAATGATTTCTTTAAAAATTATTAAATTTCATGAAACAAGAGTAAATGGCAGCATCGGAGGCATTAAAAAAGGAGTGCAAAATGATTTCTGGAGAGTTTATGGTGTGTTGGAAAGAGTGGTTGAGTGCAGCATCTCTTTGTACGAGCAACATTTTAATGATCATAGATTTCAGAGAGGAATTTAAGTTGGTGTCTCATCCCAGCTGAGATTTGAAGGCACGTGTGAAATGTAAAATACTGACAATCCTTACCTGCTTGTCTTCATTACTTCATTTGACTTAGTCTGTGATAAGTTAAAAAATAAGCAAAACATCACAGGAAGTGAAATTGTAAGCCACCAGTAATGCTAGCTTAACAGAACTTGGCAAGGGTTTTTTCACATTAGTTTTGGCCTCCAGCTTCCTTGGGCAACAGCTGGAGCTGAAAGAGCTAATACTTATCTTTCCCCAGGCCTTGGTTTCATAGACCCTGGAATGGGAGTTCCACGCCTGCCCTACCATTTCAGCAAGAGCAACATGCCCATCTACTGCGATCACTCCAGCAGTAGGAAGAGACCCCCAGGGTAGAGCTGATGCATGTAAGCCCCCCAGCCAAACAAGAGTGAAGGGGCAGGAATGTGTGTGCTCAGTTGGCAGAGCTGCAGAGAAAGGACAGCCTTACTCAGCTGGTGTGATGTGTCCACAGGTGCATCCACTAGAATGCTACGTACTTGTTTCTCTTCCTTAATGTGAGTTTCTTTATGTTATTTTAAACATTAGTATGTCTATAATGCATAGTGGTGATTGCTTTGGGCAATGTTTGAATTTCCATAGTGTGCCTTATTCATTTCTGACCCCCACAGCTTCTTTCTTGGCCTTTTCTTCCCTCTGATTTGCTTCCCTGTGGTATGAGAGCACAGGTTATTCTTATTCTGCAAAATCTGGCTCTATGAACATGAATAAATAATGGAGTCAATAATTATATGGTCCAGAAATCTTTCTAGATTATTTTCAAAGCTACTTAAGGGGAGAATTCATCTTTCTGCTTATAATACTTCTTCAATCTCAGCTAAAGTAAATTTCATCTACACATAACAGTAAAAATGAATTGCTTATGTGAAAGAAGAGTGACAGTAGGAAAAGGACATTTACAACAGAGGAAACTCAGGTGTCAAGGTCCTAGTTAAATAAAAAGGTTATTCTGAACCAAGGAGGGAGACCATGCCACCAAACAATAAATAAAATGGTAGGCAATGTTTTGCTCAGGGTGAAGGCCTTGGGTTTAATCCCAGTACTAGAGGCACAAATAAAAATGATGTGTGTCTATGTGACTGTGCAGAGTGAATCAGATGGGCATCTAGGGCTAAAGTACTGTGGCATACACCAAACAAGTTTTACTCTGTTGTAAAAAGTAGAAAAATGGTAAATGAAAAGAGTAACAGATTCACTCATCTTCTGGAAACATTGCAGTGACTATTTTAATCTTGAACTACAGAAAGTGATGAAGAATTTAAAAGAAAAGAAATAATATTGGACAAAGATGTAAAAGTGGCATGAATTATGAGACACAGGGCAATTTATCAATTATGCATATGTAAAGATTTTAGAGTGGCATTTGTAAAGGTGACAGATTACAAGTGGCTTGGGTGTGTAAGTGTGTGTGTGTGCATGTGTGTTATTTTTCATTATGCAGTTCATAGGCCCAGGTACATATAGGGGAAAAATAGAATGAGAAATAGTTAAGGTGAAATCAGTAACTTAAATATAGAATATCTAAGATGCAATCAACATCTATATAAGGAAGGAAAAGGAAATGTTAAATATGGCAGTGGATTTCAAATGTGTTTTCTAAACAGATATCATAAATTTGATGTAAGTCAGTATAAATTTAAAGTAATGTAAATAGCATAATCTCACTTAGAAAACCATATTGTAAGAGAAAAGAAAAAAAAGAGTTTTAGCACTAAGGCACACAAGACCATGACAATAATGAAATTTAACATAAAGCCCAGGGAGTTAGCTCAGTAGAGTAAGTGTTTGCCTGGCAAACACAAGGTCCTGAGTTCAGTCCCCAGTACTGGAAAAAAAAAAAAAAAGTTTAACATAAATGTAGAAAATATATAAATGGAATTAAGAAGATTTCTCAAACAGGGGAGTGCAAAACCATGAAGTGACACAGAAGTTAAAAGAAAATACAGTTCAAGCAACGGAGTAAATGCAGTGAGCTTTCCTACAAAGCTGGATGATACTTATGGGCATTGATCAGGGCTGACGAGCTAACATGATGGGTTAACATGCTAAGCTAAATCTCAGAAGTGTAAAAATAGCTATTACAGTGGATTCCAAGGCTATTGCTGCTCCAAAATAGTAAAACAACATGCAGTCCTTGACTATTATGTCATGATTAGGCAGAAAATAAATATGGCTCAGAAAGAGAGTACATCGAATGTCACTACACACAAGTAAACTCATAATTCATGGCAGTTTTAGGCGGCTTTGTCCTAATGGACATCAGTAAAACAGTGCACAGTATGACTCAGGATGCTGGCATTTTCTTACATTTTCTTATTTTACTGTGGAGAAATGTGCAACATTTTCTGAATTATGTGGGATGATTCATTTGAAGGAATGGAGAATCTAAAATGGTGATATTCATGAGAAATGAGAAGAATTTGTTTCCAGAGCACAAAAATAGCAACTTGCCATCGAAATTAACAAAAACACTTTCATAGTAACATCAAAAAACTATGAAAATCTGGGTGAAAATATAGCGTGGGTAATTGCTGTCCTGGAGATATTGCAAAGTTCATCACACTTAATAGAACTGAGATGCAGTTGTCACATGGTTATATGTCACTCATGACATACTGAGAAGGTAAAAATCTTCCAACAGCCCATAAATACATAAACACAAATATGGTAGGAAACATTAATAGTAAAGTACAGACTGAGACTGGAAATACAAACATTCAAAGGAATTTATGAGCTAATTAGTAAAAATTATGTCTCCAAGAGATGGACTGTAGAATTATAACTGTGTGATTAAAATAAAAAAATTAATCGGTGCATAGTTTGTTCTGCTCTAGTAATAACTGTATAACAATTGAAGAAAGTTAAGCGTGGAAACATATTTTTTAAGAATAAATGTACAGGTATGAAGACAAAAAGATATTCATTCTAGATATTACAGAGTAGTATTGGCCTTGTGCTGAAAACATTCTAATTTTTACGTTTGAGTTAACATCAATAATAATTCTAATAGCATCATTTTCTGAGGTCTGATACTGCAAACCAAGTCAAATTGGTTTAAACATGAATTTTTTGTCAAACTGACAAGAAAAATTACTCAATGGCTAGTTTATCATTTAAAGTAAGTTGACATCAGTTGGTTTTGGGGATACTGTTCATTTATGGTTATTCTAAGAAAAAATATTCTCTACCTGAATAGTCAGATAACCTCTAACTGAAACATGGTATTCAACTTCCAAGTCTGAAGCAACTATCGGCAAAGAGGAGAGTAAATGGCTATCAATGGGGCAAGAACATGCACCTACAAAATAGTAGGATGTGCACCATTTGAAGAATTTCATCATTTCCCAACTTCCATTTAGAAAGCCTTGTGACTCTTTTTGTTTATCTGCTCAATAAATAATCTGTAAGTGTGTAAATATTTTTGTTGGGGTACTCTTTGCCCATTTAGAAATTTCAATCTGGGTTTCAAAAAAAACATAAATGCTAACCTTAGAGGATAAATAAATTTAATTTTTATTTGGATTTTGAAAAATAAAATATATGTTTAGCCTTTAGAAAAATAGTAACTCTAGTGCTGGCCCACATCCTCAAACAATATAATATTTACCTCTGTATGTGACTCAGCTCTCCTGAGAAATAAAAGTTTTGAGCACCACACACTGAAAGATTTTTGAATTCAGAGTCATCTTCATGCCGCAGCAATTGAATTTCGACTGAAGTAGAACTAAATAGTTCTGCTTAACTACACTTGGATTTCTGCCCAGCAAAAGAAATAAAAACTTAGCAGAAGGGCAAATAGAAATGTCAAGGAAAAGAAACTATATAAAACTTTTTAGTACTAAATATAAAGTTCGTCAATGACATTTATTTCAAATTAAGAAGTGGTAACAGTCCATAGAGTTGTTTACAAAGTAAATGATTTTTAAAACTGAAAATATTTTCAATAAGTTATTTTTCAAATAATTTTTGAAATCCATTTGATTCACAAATCATTATATCTGTAAACATAAAATTTATGAAGTAATACACAAGTAATTTAAATGTTATTTTTGTAAAATCTGATGTTAACATTTATAGCTATGCCTAGAAAGTGTAAACTCAGTAAACTTTTGTTTAGAAATGTGTTTCTTAAATTGAAATTTATGGGCCAGCCAGAGAGCTCAGCAGATTAACACACCTGGCTAGGCAGGTGCAGTGACTGGGATTCTAGCCCTGGCGTGCGTGCTGGTCCTGCCCGCAGGGCGTGAGGAGGCAGCTGGTGAGAGTGGGCGCGGTGCTGCGCACCTGTAATCCGAGTGCTTGGGAGGCGGAACCCAGGAGTCTGATCTACATAGTGAGAATTTGTAGACCCTGTACTAAACAAATAATAAGCAAACAAGAAAATATTGTCAATACAATGATCATGAGCTATGGTCTGCTTCTGGAGAAATCTGAATCTGAACAGAATTTTTATTTCTCGTACTGTGTACATGAATTAATATCTATAGGAAATTGAATAAAATTGAATTAATTTTACCTCTACAACCAGTAGTGTGCATTTACAGTGTTGCTTGGCCTCATAGTTGCTGCATTAAACAAAAGTAATGGAGAATGTTTATATGTAATCCTAATGTAAAATTAATTAATCAATTAGTTAATTTGTAAGTATTTTGCTAATATTATTAGGCCAATGACACATCCTGTCTTATCATCTGGAACACTATAATTTAATACATAAAATATGCATTTACAGATTTTCAATATCATCCTATACACAGATTATGCATATAAGTTTTGAAATTAGTTAAATTAATTTGGGGAATAACTTTCAAAATTTCCCTCCTTTCCAGTGTACTGCTTTCCAGTGTATTTGTTTTCTCTCATTGACACGTATCTAAATCTTGAAAACAGAACAAATGAATTTATAATTGACATAATATTTTAGAAAAGTCATAGTTTGGGAACATTTTCAAGTGTAATGAAGTAGCTAATGACAACCTTCTATATTTGAGATGGACTCTAAGAGGGGACAAGGATTAGTATTAGGAATACTAATACAAGTATTAGTAATCCAGCACTTGGCTAGAAAACTCAAGTTAAGTTAGTGTCATTTTAAATTTGTTTGGTAGTCCTTGAAATTCTAACTGTACAAAGTTCTTATGCAAACCCTAAATAATCTTATAATCACAGATCAATGGGCTTATTCACAAATTACCAAGTATAGGAAAATTTCCTGCAGAGTTGCCATGCTAGTATATAATGTGGGCCATAGGCTATCTTCTTACATGTGCTTTCTGCTCTGGTGTACAATGTATACACATTTTATATTGCTAGGAATATGATTCCAGGTCAAGAGAGAAGATGAAAAGCAATGTATTATATCAAAATAATATAAAGCTTCATTATTGAAATTAATATTATTCAGACAAATAAGCAGATAAGCTGAGACTTTAATAAACAATAAATGTGTTAATGACTATCTTTATTCAAGTGTCTTTTACAACAAATGGCACTTCAAACAAATTGCCTAATTCATCATTTTCAATCAATTTCCTTTTCATTGAAGAGGCATAGATCAAAGATAATTGTCATGTTAAAACCTTCTAGAAAAGTCCCTTTAATTTCACTAACACCATTCAGTGTATCAAAAATAGTTATTCTTTCTATTATACCCTGCCCATCTCACTACCAAAAATATATTTAGAACTTATATAATGGAAATTTATTCCTGCAATGATTTGAGAAGCATGATTTTGTTGACAATTTCTTTTGACATGCAGAAGCTCTTTAGGAAAAGTTGATCCCATTTGTTGATTCTTTCAAGAGCTTCCCGTGTGAATATATGTTTGTTCATGAACTCTTTACCTACCCCTATGTCTTCAAGAGTTCCTCCTACTTTTTCTTCCAGGAGATTGAGTGTTTCTATTTTAACGTTTAGATCTTCAATCCATTTTGACTTTAACTTAGTGCATGGTGATAGAGCTGGGTCAAGTTTTAGTTTTCGGCATGTAGAAAGCCAGGTTTTCCAGCACCATTTGTTAAAGAGGCTATCTTTCTCCCAGTGGGCTTGTGTAGCCCCTTTGTCGAAGATAAGATGGCTGAGTGTTTTTGTAGATGCGTCTGCATATTCTAATCTATTCCACTGATCCTCAAGTCTATTTTGATGCCAATACCATGTTGATTTTATCACAGTGGCTTTGTAGTATAATTTCAAATCAGGAATTGTGATGCCTCCTGCTTTTTCTTGATTGGCGAAGATTGCCTTTGCTATTCTAGGTCGTTTTTGGTTCCAAATAAATTTTAGGATTGATTTCTCTATATCTGGGAGGTATGTTGGTGGCAATTTGATAGGGATTGCATTAAATCTGTACAGCAATTTTGGGAGTATGGCCATCTTCACGATGTTGGATCTTCCTATCCAGGAGCATGGAATATCTTTCCATTTTCTGAAATCCTCCATAATCTCTTTTCTTAGGGTGTCAACAGAGTGAAAAGACAACCCACAAACTTTGAAAAAATCCTAACTAATAAGCAATCAGACAGAAGTCTACTGTCTAGAATTTATAAAGAACTAAGATATAACAGGGCCCTCAAATTTAAAGACCCAATTCAGAAATGGGCATCTGAGATGAATACACACTTCTCAGAGGACGAAATTAAAGAAGCGAACAAATAT
>PVKA01029800.1:0-27946 GCA_004027165.1 Ctenomys sociabilis
AAAAAAAAAAAAAAAAAAAAAAAAAAAAAAAAAAAAAAAAAAAAAAAAAAAAAAAAAAAAAAAAAAAAAAAAAAAAAAAAAAAAAAAAAAAAAAAAAAAAAAAAAAAAAAAAAAAAAAAAAAAAAAAAAAAAAAAAAAAAAAAAAAAAAAAAAAAACAAGGTATGGACTGCTACTCTATTGGATTAAAATATGCACCTGTCTTCAGGTCACAGTCGTGGGATGTACGTGTAATGTACCCCCAACCCAGCCACCCCCAGGTGCTAGGTTCAAATCTCACTGACCTACTCAGGAGCATCTTTGTGGGGGAACATTAGCACCATGACTCTCGGGGGTTCCCTGCCACTGCAAAGGAAGTGGGGACATAGGAAGAGGGCCAAAGGCTAAGCCAGGAAATAGACAAAGAACAGTGCTAAGGTATCTTTTGTTAAACATCGCCTTTGAAGGCATCAAGAGCTCAAGCTCTAGACTGGGACTGCAGCTTAGTAGTAGAGCTCTTGCTACCATGTGTAAGGCCCTGGGTCTGATCCCAGCACCAGAAGAGGAAGGGAAGGACCTCAAGAACCTAGAGGGAACAGAGCTGTCTAGGTTAGGCGGCATCTGCTTTCCAGCCCAGACCATTTATAGTGTCTTGCTCTGGGTGGAGCCTGGACAAAGGCATGAAGCCAGTTGTCCCTGTTCTTTGGTGGAGACAGAAGGAAATCTTGGCTTAGGTTCACCAGTGATGTCAAGTGTACCTGGTTGCTAATTAACCAGTTAGTTCTCTACTCCTTTTCCAGAAGTGGAACTTAGTTATACCAACATGACATTCCTTAAAACCAGGTTTAGTTTCCCAGAGGGACAGTAGCCCTGGCATCATGGCTGGATGGGGACATCCTGAGCTTAGGGCAGCCCTCCGTGGCTTCTCTACAGTGCCTCCCAGGGCAACCATGGGAGTTTTCATCTCACAGCAACATGAACCTGGGTGTCCCAGCTGGGTAGCAAGCCAAGACTCAAGTGTAGAGACAAAGCCCTGTCAAACAGATCCCCATGACTGAGCGATGACTTAGAAGGTTCCCCTTTCTGGGAGACAGTCCTGTGTTGAGGATTGAGGGCAGAAGGCAGCCTGGCCTCTATGGAACAGAGAAAGTCAGTGCTTTGAGCTTCATGAACAACGGGATAAAAATAGCAGTGTTGTCATGGCAACAGAGGCTGGGAGAGTCCTGAGGATCTGTCTGGGTCCTGCCATCTCCCCCTCTTGTGCCTTCTTCCTGCCCCTTGGATAGGACACAGGAATGAGCTGAGGGAAGAAGCAGGGCTGCCCCAGAGAAAAGGGAAGACAGAGCAGCAGCCCACTAGAAAACTCTCAAATTCTAGAGCCTCGGGGTTTCTGCTAGATCCCAGGCTTCCCAGATCTGGGGGCTCCTGACTTGTGGAATTCTTGTGCTACATAATGAGTTCTTCCAGGGTTGCCCTAGGCAGCTCTCACCTCCCCCTTCTGGCAGATGTCTGACCTTCTGGGCTTCTCTGAAAAGACAGAGTTTCTGTTTTCTCTTCTGACTGTGGTTCTGACCCCATAAGAATTTAGCAAAGGAGACCCAAGCAGGATTGACTGGGCCAGGACAACCACAACCACTCTAGGGATGGCCCAGAAATTTGGAGGATTCACGTAGACAAGCCAGATGCCCTGGTCCTAAACTGCTTCACAACATGGATTTGGGAAGCTGTGTTTGCATTGGGAACCGGCTGATAGCTGTCTCTTGCTTGGGTCCCAGAAGGAGGGAGTACATTCCATCAGAACAGGTCCTAGTTCTTGGTTCTTGTGCTGTTTTCTGCCCAGTCTCCTGCTGGGCACAGTAGCCACCTTCAAGATGAACAACAGACTTCTCAAACCAGGCTGCAGAGTCCAGATGTTCTCAGCATTACTAAAGGCCTATCTGCACTGAGCTCAATGTCAGTCTCCAAAAGTCCAAGTCATATCTGGGCACATCCGATGCAAGGAGCTCTTATGATGTGCGTCTTCTTGTGAGGTAGAGAGGAAGTGGGGCATGGGGCCACCTTTTGTGGAGGAGGCTGGGAGGGAAGAATTGCCATGGATAGGAGTCAGCCATGAGCAGCACTGGGGACCCAAAGCTGTCCATGCAAGATGGGTCATCAGCTCTTCCTACATTCAGCATGTCCCCAATCACTGGAAAGGGTGCATGTTCATTCTCTACATAATGAGTTCTTCCCTTTGCAGAGGACAGGGGATACTTCTATCAGCTCAAAGATGGGTGTGCAGGCAGCTATGCAAAGGCCCATAGCCCTAGGGGTTACATAAAGGACAGGGTGCAGGCCCTTGAGATCCAGTCTAAATCTCAAACATCTGCAGGTGATAATGAGAAAGGATAGAGGGAGAAAGACCACAAAAGTGGTACCTATGGTGGCCTAGATAGGCTAGAGCCAGAGTCCAGGCCATCAGATTTTGCTGGGCCTGGCTACAGGAGGAAAGAGCTGAGATGTGGGTCCTGAGTGTGGGAGGATTCTCATGAAAGCTCTGGAAACTTGCTTTCCCTCTCACTCCCCCTCCATTTCTCAGCTCTGTCATACCACTTCTACCCACTCTGCCCACATATTTGCCATCTGTACAAAGCACAGCTGCTGGGGCGCAGGACACCTGTAATCACTCTGCTTCCGTGACCCTGAGGCCTACTGCGGCTCCACTTCTACAGAGTCATGGACTCCAGGAGGAACCAGAGGATGTTAGTCCAATCCTTTATAGTTGAAGACCTGGGGAACACATGTCCACAGGATGTGGAACATCCAAGCAGTGCCGAATGGAGCCCAGAACCCCAGCTCAGGGCTCTCTGCACCACACAGTACCACCTCATAAAGATTTCGGTTATTGTAACTATTGCTCATTTTATAAAAATAACAATCTCCTTGTATGTGTCCATGGACCCATGTGTTACATTCCAAGAGGCCCTTCGCTGGGAGTGAAGGAAATGACATTCTAGGACAGGTTGCACAGGGTCTCACTGCATAGATCGGACTTGTAGTTCCTCCTGTTTACAGCCTCCCAAGTGCTGGGATTACAGGTACACACCACCGTGCCCAGTCTCAGTCACAGTATCAGCAAGCTCTTGGGGACAGGGCCAGCACAGCAGGCCTGGGAATCAAACTCCTGGCCCCTGCATCTGCCTAAGCAGGTGCTTTAATCCACTGAGCTATTTGGCTGGCCTGGAAATGACATTCTGACAAAAAGTCAGCAACCTGAGACAAGAGGTCCCTTGGGGCTCATGGACCAGGGTCCCACACAACACTTGAGTCACAAGGACCCCAGGCACCATTTTATTTCCTTGTCCTGCATTTAATAGCCCATGACCCAAGAGTGGGATGGGCATAGGATGTCCGCTCTTTAGGGATGCGGAGGCTAGGCTGCCTACTTTATTTATTTGGTGGAACCGGGCATTGAACTCAGTCCCTTGCACTTGCCAGGGAAGTGCTTATTCTACTGAGCCACCTCCCTAGCCCCCCTCAACTTCTTCAAGAAAAAGGTGGGGGCATGCAGCAAAAACAGAAGGCCCCCACCCCTACCATATAATCATCTATCTGTGCATCCCACCTCTAGAGCAGTCTCCAGAAAAGGACCATGGGTAGCCTTCAGTTGGGCAGGAAGTAGACGGAATTTGAAACAGAAAGGGCACAATTAAGCTGGACAATGTTGTCAGGTACTGAATCTATAATCTCAGCACTCTGGAGGGCTAAGGCAGATGGATAAGTTTGAACCCAGCCTATTGACTTAAAGCTCTGAGTACCAAAAAAAAAAAAAAAAAAGAGCTGGAGATTTACCTCAGAGTAAAGGTCCTGGATTAAGTCCCCAGTACTGAAATGACAGAAGGAAGCAAAATTAGCTAATGGGATGTCTGGAGAAAAGTGAGACCCAGAGACAGGTGGCCAGGCCCTTATAAGAAGGGGAGCAGCAGGCAGAGAAACCTGGGCTATGCAGGCCTCGGGCTGCTCTCGCCCTTTTGGGTTCCACCTGCCCTGGGCCCACTCAAGGGCACACAACTGGGAAAGGGTTTCCAGTCTGCTTCCTAGGAAGCTTGAAGGAGCAAAGTCTCCATCTCCCTGAGAAGGAAACAGAATAACAGGGGGGGGGGGGGCTGCTAGAAGCTGTGGTAGCCTCCTCTGTGCCATTTCTGCTGTGGCATTGGTCCCAGCCATAGCCCAGGACTCGAAAGCCCTAACCTTGGGATCCTTCCCGTGTTCTCATACAGATACCCAAGATAGCCAGGGTCCCTCCAGAGCCAAGAGAGCTCTCCTGGGGAAGATGGTTCTCCAAAGCTGGCTCTCTGCCAAACCCTGCAACTTCCATCCCTGCCAAGGACTCAGAGGTGCCCCTGAGGAGAGCTGTCCTTTGTCATCCTCTCTCCGCTCCAGGGACCTCTCTCCACTCTTGACCTTTCCTCTAGGGGAGCTCTGTGGTTAGGACATAACATCCAACACCTCTGAGTTCCAGGGATACAATTTCATCCTGCATCACAGCAGTGACATCTCACAGGCCCCCACTTGGGACACATGCCCTCCAGAGAGCTCTGGCTACCCTGTCAAGACAGCTCCCCAAGCTTTTGTGTCCCTTTGCCTCACCCAAGGTTTCTACTGCCCATATGGACAAAGAACCAGGAAAGATTTCTTTTGTCCCTTTCAACCGCACCGCATTGGATTGCTAAGTCTTGCTATTTCCTTGAGGGAAGGACTTCTGTTTATAATTCTTTGAATATAAAAGGAAATAACAGATTGGAGGAGGCTGGAGCTGGGGGGGAGGCAAGGGCAAAGGAGTTGGAGAATGGAAGAGAGAAGTCTTGAGTTGTGCTTCAGCCTCCACAAGACAACCTTGATCCCACCAAATCTGCTCAAAGGACAGGAAATGCTCCCAGTGTAGCAACACTGCCAGATTCTCAGGGACAGCAAGGGGGCCCTCTGTCAGCCTCAGCCATTCAGAGGCCCAGGATAGGTGAATAGACCCCCCTCTCCTGGACCAGGCCACTCATTCAAACGTCAGACAAGCAATTCTGTCCCTGGATGTGAGTAGGGGTATGACTGACCCTGTGCCAAAGGTCCCTGTGCAGATAGACAGCTGACTTGCAGAAGCACTGGCATCTGCCTGAAAGGTTTCTCTCCAAGCTCCCTTCTAGCACCTGAGGGGCCCAGGCTCAAGAATATGGTGTGCGTGTGTGTGTGGGGGGGCATTATTTTGCTTCCTACCTCTTGAAAATGGGCTTTGTGTGGGACGGAATGGTTGAAACTGAAACTGGAAGGCTGTTGGAATGAGGACATGAGGGTAGAGGTCAAGTGAAATCGCAGAAGTCCCCCTACTCAAAGAGCTCCTCTGAAGGCAATACATGCATTAACCCCCTCTATGGCTTCTGAGAAGGAAGGGATGAAGCAGAAAGAAAGGACTCGGTTTAGTCAGGAGTTCCCTCAATCTGTTCCCTGGAAGACAGTTCCTGACAGGGGATCCCACACGTGGAGGGCAGACCCCTACATCTGTGCTGCTGCCAGAGGTTCAGATGTCATGCAAGCAAGTCCAGGGCTGTGGATATAGGTCCCTCTCTCAGCACCCACCTCTTCCCCTCACCTCAAACCCAGGCCGCCTGACCCAGCAAGATGCTGAGGGGCAGAGCATTCATTCCTCAGGGCTGGGGCTGCTCCAAACCCTGAGGCCCGGCAGAGGCTCCATCCTGGGCTATAAGTTGGCTGTCTCCCATCTCTAGCCCTAGGCTGCTCTAGGTTCTCTGCCAGAGCAGCCAGCTTTCTGTTCAGCAAACAGCTCTCCTCACACCAAGGCAGAAGTTCCTTGAGGGAGCAGTTACCCTTAGAAGAGCCCTGGAGCCTTCAGGCCAGGTGAAAAGCTTCAGGTCTTGGCCTCCCTGGAGCTTCAGTCTCTGGAAGGCGACTTGGAGGGCTTAGGATTCCCCTTGCGTAACTACGACCAGTGGTCTGAGGACTAGAAGCTAAAGGGTGAGGAGGCCTGGAAGGCACACAAGAAGCCAATGCCCTCAGGGTAGCCAGCTGAGCACCAGCTAAAAGAAGGTTCCAGAGGTTCCTGCTCAGGCCTGTGCCCAGCTGGGGGCTGACAAAAGGGCCCTGGTTCCGCTCACACTGCTGTTTCCCGTTCTCTGTGAAGTTCCTCCTTCTTTCTCTTCATCTTGCAGAAGCCGTGGAGGCCACAGAAGCAGGCGAAAGTGAACTGGGGCATGCCCTGGACCAGGCTGGGCAATGCTCACCAGAGGAGATCTGTAGGGAAAGGCAAGGGAGGGAGAGGGGCAGAAGGTAGGAAGAGAGAAGCAAGCTGGGGTTAATGTTCCCAGAATCCTGTGGGCTCCCAGAAACTGCCAAGGCCCTACCTGCCACCTTACACAGGCTCAGGGAGCCATGCCACTCAACAAGAACCTCTGCAACCTCTGTTTCCCAATCTGTGAGGAGCTGAGGTGGTCCATGAGAAGGCCCAGTGGCTGGCTGCCTGCCTGGTCCCTCAGCCTCCTCTCACCCACACACCTGTGGCTGGGAACAGGGAACTGGCTCATGCTCTGACTTGTGCCGCCTCACAGGTTCAAGGTGGGGTTTCCATGCCCTCCTTTACGTGTCATCCCATGATCCAAAGGTCAGACTTTGTGGAGCCTGGAAACCTCCTTTGCCCAGCAGTCTCTACTCTGAGAGCTGGAACAGAGTCACAGATTCTGCCATTCCTTAGCCATGCCAAGTTGTCTGACACCCAGGGTAATCTACAGGGGACAGGTGCACATCTTTTGACTGCTCAGAGTAACACACAGCAAAGAGAGTTCTTTTAGCCAATGGACTATTTTATTTTGTGCTTGTGCCAGGCAAAGGGCTTGGGAAGTAGGTACAAAAGGGAAGACTTCATTTTCCTCTTAGAGACCAAGACTGGATTTCAGCCCATGGGACACACTGTCCTATCTCTGGCTGACCGGAACCTCAACATGAGTCAGGCAAGGGCTGCCCTGCTATCAGGCTGGGCACAGGACCCTAGCTGTCCAGCTACAGCCCCATTTATCTATTTGCAATTCCCCAGCTTCACCCACCTGCACATTTCTCCAGGTCACCTGGCTGCCCCTGAGCCTATAGCAGAGAAGCCCACAAGTGAACTTAGGCAGGGAGGCCAGGAGCTGAGGAAGGCAGGCACCCTACATCCTGGGCTTGGTGAGAGGAAGAACATGCCAGCAAGGTGAGCAATGACTAGCACTGAAGGAGAAGCAGGCCCAGGCTAGGGCAGAGGCCACAGGGATGTCTTATGCCCCACATGCATGTCTTGCCCACAAAGCAGCTCCCTCCACTGACTCTAAGGAACCTGGCATGGCCCAGGCGGTGGACCTCCGACCATGCCCGGGGCCCAGCCAGCTCATCCCTTGAATGAACTTCCTTCATACTTCTCCAGGCAGAGCTAAGGCCCTCACCAAGTGCCCATGGTGGACCTGGGTCCTGTTAGGATCATCTCTCCCTCCCCTCTCCCCCTTCTCAGCATCCTGGTAACACATCTAATAGCTGTAATTAATAGGTGCAATGCATTTCCAATGGCCAGCTGGATGGCAGGAGGCCCAGCTTGAGTCAGCACGGGTAGGTAGGCTGTTATTTAATAACCTGCTTTCCAGCACCATTTACACACCCACTCTGATGGAGTATATATAGTGAGCAGAGAGCAACCTCCAGGATATATATAGTCAGAGCAAAGACACAACTACTATATTTCTAGATCTGTCTACTGCAGCTATCTCTGGGTCCTCCCATGGCAAACCTAGAGAGACAGGGAACCTAGCTGAGGGTTAGGCAGCCTGGGCTCCATTCCTGAGCTGTGTCACCATGGGGGAAACATCCATCTTTCCAGCCCCTTCCATCCTCATTTCAGTGTTCCAGGAGGTAAGTCAAGGTCTAACATGTAGACCCTACACCTAAAGGACTACATGAACAAGGGGACTTTTAGCCTGGTCAGGAAAACTAGGAGAGCAGGCAGGTGACTGCGCCCAGTAATAGAAATGCTCACTTTTTTTTTTTTTTTTTTTGTCTTTTTGAGACAGGGTCTCACTATGCAGTTCAGGCTGGCCTTGAGCTCACTTTGTAGCTCAGGCTGGTCTCGAACTCACAACAATCCTCCTGCCTCAGCCTCCCAAGTGCTGGGATTACAGGCCTGCGCCACCATGCCCAGCAAAATGCACACTTCTGTGTTGGGGGTGTGTCAAGGATCTATTAACAAAACATTTCCAAAATCATAGAAAACCATCTCTGGACAGAAATCGATAGGCACAATAGTTGATTTGGGGACTCAAAGGTAAAGCTGGGCAAATAGTTTTTGCCATCCTAGCCTCGCCCAGGTGAAGCAGCTTATAGACTCTGGATTCAAAGATCCTCTTCCCTTTTGCCCACCCCACATTCTTTCTTCAAAACAACAAAATGTACATTCTTCAGTGGCTGTTTTTCTCTTTGGAGTCCTTTGGGGAAGGTGAAAATCTGAGTGTTTTTGCTCAGCCTACTACCACAGCAAAGGTTGGGTGGGGTAGGGTAGGAGAAACTAGATCTCACTGGACAGTTGAACAGCCCATCACAGCTGAGTGGGGCTGTGGCTTGGTTGCCTCACTGTGACTCCTGGGTTGTGCTTATGTGAACCCCCAACTCCAAGCCCCCAAAGCAGCCTGGGCTCTGTCCGTGCTGTGGTTACTGAGTTAGCTCTGGAAGTAGGAGGCATATGGACCGGAGAATCCCATCCCATGTCAATGCCCCTGCCTGCTCTGGGCCCCAATTCCTCCTTCCTCAGAGCCCCTGCCAGTAGGCACCTGGAGACTTCCTTGGCAAGGGCCAAGGAGCCCTGACTGCTCTTCCTGATCTTTATCCTCATACTTAAGCACCAGGCTGCAGAACCAGCTGGAGAGCCCCAGGGCACTCCGCATGCATCTCTGCTCCTTGCGGTACTCTCCTCTCCACCCTCCACTTCCATGCTTGTGATCCAGATGTGAAGGAATGGAAAGACAGGCCCTAGAAACTCAGACGTGGCAGGGGTGGGGCAGGGGCCATCAGGCAAACCTCCTGTTCCCTATCCTATCTCACCCCACTCTTGGCTCAGCTCACTATAAGCTCTGGCCCTGGCCCTGTCGCACTTTCTTCTCTGGCTTCTTCCCAGCTCAGGTCCAACACGGTCCAGGGTCAGCTTTGTGGGAGACGAAGAGACACCAGGCCCCACAGCAGCCCCTGCCCCAGCTCATCCCTTCCTTTGGCCTTCATTGCACCCTCCTCTCTGCCACTCATGTTCCAGCGAGCTCTCTGACCCTAGCACAGGGACAGAGATGGGGCAGGGGGCTGAAGGACAAGACAGAGTTAAAGCTGGGGACCTCACATCCCTTGGTGTCTCAAGATTTCTGTAATGCTCTCCCTTCCAAGTGTGTGACAGTGAGGGTGGAAGGGCAGGAAGATGGTCACAAGTGTTGGGACTTGCGGGGAATTCTGTGATCCGTGAGAGGGAAACTGTCTCTTCCACCGCACCCCTCCACACCCTCATCTCCCAAAACAGAAGCAGAGGCGCTTCCAGCAAGATGCCCCCAGCCCCCCAGCCCCCCCCAGGTAATGGGCAGGAAAGCAGCAGCCCAGGGAGGGGGCACCCCAGAACAATGTAGAGCCCTCCACCCCCTCCCCTGCGCCCTTAGCACCCCGCCTCAGTAATTAAAATATGAATTCACCTTCCCTCCCCGAGCCATTCATCACTGCGAAGGGGAGCAGCTGCAGCTTAGGAGACCGGATTTGGGGGATTAGCTCAGGCGGTGGAGCAGACACACCAGGAAAAGAATTAAAAGGAAGGGGGTGAATTGGGTTTTCTCTCCTCATCTCCTCCTTCTCCCTCTCTCATGCCATCCCCGAGCCTCACAGCCCACCCCTTCCCCCAAAGCCTGGCCTCAGCAGGTTCCTGGGAACTGTAGTCTATACGGAGGTGGTGATAAGCAAGAAGCCAGGGAAGGGTAGGGGCACAAATTACAGATCCCAGGACTTCTTCCCGGAGTTGGCAGAGCCAGGCTGGGCACAGGCCTCCAGTCTGGGAAAAGCCCGAGTTCCCCTTATAAGTTAACTCCTTCTTAGCCTGTGGGAGACTGAGCTGCCTGCTGTCCACTAGGAGCCATGCCCTCAAGGGCCTCCATGGCCTTCAGGGGCCTCCATGGCCTTCAGGGGCACAGCCCCTAGCTTGCCTCAGCCACCCCCCCACTCCCACCTTTTCTAGCTCGCCTGCAGAGACACGTGGACAAGAAGGAGGGAGAGGAGAGAGAGCATGAGAGGATGAGAGCAAGCACTCCCCATCCAAAACCACAGGGAGCCTTTCTTAGTGGTTCTGAGGTACCCCCGGCCATCAAGGCTGGGGTGAGGTGAGAGCCGCAGCAGTCTTAAGATGTCCCTGTGCCCTACCTGCATCCAGGGTTTTAGCAAAGGTTGGCCCACTTTCAGAATCACCTAGTAAGCATGACAGGAAGAGAGAGGGATCACCAATGTGACAGGCAGCAGCACCCCAGGAACATCCCAATTCCCAGGGCCAGAGGGACCCCTGAGAGGACAAAGTTTAGCGCCAGTCATATAAAGACGGAGACTGTTTCCAAGGCTTTGCATTTAGAGAGGGATAGGGTTTAGCAGACAAACTCATTTTCACTTAAAATGGGACAAATACCACCAGAGAGTCGCCTAAAGCTCGCTGTGGTTAAACTCGGGGCCCAGCCTATCTGAGGACTCTAAGACACCCGGATTACTCAGAACATTTTCGGTTTCAGCAGTCTGCAGGGAGGAGATGGGACAAATGCAGCCCTCTGATCAGTATCAGGGACAGAGGACAGGAGGCCAGCTTGCCTATTCAGGCCAGCTTGACAATGATGTGAAATATATAACTGCATAGCTTCGCTAGGCCTGCTATACTAGTGAGACCAAAAGATAAAAGAACAGAGAAGAGCCCCCACTTTGGTAGCTCAGAAGCTCGCAGGCCTAGCCCCAGGGGGGAGAGGGCTGTCTCAGGTTAGCTGCTCCATGCTAGGCTTGCTGTATCTGTTTGCGACAGTGCTCCTTTTACCTTTTTCTCCCAACTCACGATTCCTTCTGCTAATTTTGACTTGGTGATGCCTCAGCTTCTTGGGATGTTACAGAGCTGCATTCCCAGAAGACCGTCACCTGTCCCCTTCTGCAGTTCAGGCCCCTTCCTGGGTAGAATACTGATCCAACCCAACTTTCCCATTCGGAGATTGGGAGCTAAAGGGAAACAAACAGGAGGGTGATCTTTGGAGCATAGTAGAATATAAGATGGGCTTATTTAAAGATTTTACAGCCTGGGGCTGTTAACAATGAAGAGGTGGGGGCAGGAGCCAGCCTTCTCCCATTTCAGGGGAGAAACACCAAGAGGCAAATGAGAAACCTTGGCAAATTCTCTTCTCTGTTTCTCCCGCCATCTAAGCCGGGTGGGAGGGGAAGCAGCCTGGATCAGCCCCAGCAAAAACCCAGCTGGCTTGGGCTTTCTTTTTGTTTCTCCTATTGTTTTGATTTTTCTACCCTCTGCTTTTGCTGGAAAAGGAAAAACAGTGATGGACAGAGGGTGTCTGGAGTTGGGCCATGGGGCCAGTTCATGGACTTGCATCTCACAGGGACCTCCTGCAGGCAGCCCCAGTATGAACAACCACGCACGGGTCTGGAGCACTTTCCCATGCCCTGGATATTCCCAGCATCCTGCATGGTGTGGTAAGTGCATGGTTTGGGCACTAGACGATCTGTGTTCAAATCCCAGCTCTGCCCTTTACTTGGACACTTTCTCAGCTCCCCTGTGTCTCAGGATTTGCCTAACAAAGAGGACAAATAGAGGATAGAGCTGTCTTAGGGATTAAATGAGCCAGGACAGGTAAGATGGTGAGAATCATGGTGCCTCATAGGTACTGGTAAACGCTGATTAGGGAAGTTAACACCTCCAGGGCATTACAAGTAACTTGGTTTCTGATTCTCAATACCAAATATAGTTCAGTGGCCTGTCTTAGACTGGGGGTGGAGAAGGGGTGGGGGGTGATTCCCCTGCCACTTGAGCCAGACTGCTTGCTTTACTTCCATCTGTCGGAGTCTCCCAGGATGGCAGGGATGAAGTTAGGCAGATTTAAACGAGGTGGGAATGGAAATAGGATTAGAAAGGGAGCCAGGCAGGCTGAGCAACAGGCCCAAGGGGAGCAGTAACATGAGGTACTGCTCAGCTTGGGGGTAGGGTGAGAAGCTGGGGACCCTGCGCTCTGACCTGGGAGTAGTGGAGGTGCTGCTTTGCTTTGTTCACTCCTGACCCCCACCCCAACTGGCTCCTGTTTCAGTCATGAAGGTTTCCTCATCTGGAAGGTTAAGGACTCCGAGCTGATCAGAGAAGGCAGAAATTAGGCCAGCAAGCAGAGGCTGTCACTGGAGGCACTAAGCATACACTCAAATTTCTGAGGCTCCATGCCCCAGAACTCTAGCCCTCAAGTCTCTTGCTATGTACCAGGCCTCTGAAACTTGGCAAGGGGGGAACCAAGGTCTCAGCCAGTGTTGAATGCCTCCCTCCTTAGGAATCACCAGCCAAACCTCATTTCTGAGGAAGGGACCAGGTTCCAAAAGGGGAAGTGACTTGGCCAAGGTCATACAGCTCAGTCCCAGACCCAGGAGGACTAGATCCCCTGTAGGGCCCTCCTCTAGCAGACCTCCCTCTTGTGCCCCTTGGTGGCTGGTCCCGTGGGAGGTACAGCTGCGCAGGAGGAGCTTGCCCCTCACTGTAGCCCATGGCTTTTAGCCCTACATGAATTTGGAACAGCAATCACATAGGAATGAAAAGCCATAGGCCACAGCAGAGCTGAGGGGTCCGGTAGCAGGAATCTCAAAAGGAAGCAAAGGGAGCACAGGGACCCTCATCAACCTCTTTCTTAATCACCCTTACCCCAAACCCACCCACACTGCCTCCTTGAAGTCCTGGGCCCCCCAGGTTACATTCTCCACCAACCCACCACCTGCCTGGCCCCAGGAACACTAAAGCTACCCCAGTAATGAGTTTCCAGTTCTTGCCCTACAAAGGCCCCACACAATGGTCCTCTCTCCGGTGTGAGGAGGGGTAGCTTCCTGGCCATAAAGGACCTCCTCTACATTCCCTTAATTAGCTTCCAGCCCCCTCCCAGGGTCCCTAACTACCCCCTCCCTAGCAAATAAGGCCGGATCTTTTCAAGGCTGCTGCAAACAGCCCGAGAGGCCCCAGAGTAGACTCCCTCTTTATGAGCCTTAACCCTTTCCAGTCCAGTGCAGGCAGCAAAGGGGCAAAGTGGGGTCTGGGCACAGGAATGCAGACTAGGGCCTCCTTCCCTTTAGCCAAGGCCTCTTCTCCAGAGCCAGTTGGAGGCAGGAAATGGACCGGACCCGAAATCCCCACATCCTAAGATTTGGGAGGTGTGCTCCGCTTGATGCTGCTTTAGCTGGCAGTGGTACGGCGGTAGGCACAGGCTTCTCCAGGACTAGGGTGAAGAGCCGAGTTAGCGGGACCCCAGTCTTAGGGCCCTTGAAAAGATGTCCTAGATACAAGTTTCGTGTCCTCTCCCCTCTTCCACAAAGGCAACTATGGGCATCCTGTGGGCCTTGAAAAAGGGGTCCTCACATAGGCTCCTGCTCACCCGGAGTCAGGAAAGCCCCAGGAGACTCAGACATAGCTCTGACCTCTCTCCACGGAACCCCAACAGGAAGGTAGAGAGGTCTAAGGCTAGAGCAGGACCCGCCTCTGCCCAAGAGCAGCTGCCACTCCTCCACCCCCTTACCTTGTCCCAGTGTCAGGGGCAGGCTGCAGGCGGTTGCCTGGGACAGCCCTCTTTTCTCTGGACCTCCTGCACTCACTTCCCAACAACTGCACACACCACACACTGACACATACCTCCCAGACTCATCCAGGTGGGCACCCACCAGCTTCCTCCTGAACTCTGAGCCACCGGCCCCACCTAGCTGCTTCTGTTCTCCTTTCCTTCTCTCACGACTCCCTCCTCAAATCCCAGACACAGCGTTTGCAAAAGACTGTGGGCTCCAGGCAGAACATCTTCAGTCCCCTCCCGAGGCTCGCAGGGGCTGCTCACCTGCGGACCTAGTGTGAGGCCCCCTCTCCTCGACGTCGCCCTCACCATTCCCGCAGAGCCACTTCCTGCCAGCCGGGCAGCCACTCACTCCTCCACGCACCCCGAAGCTCCACGCCCCGGGGAGGGCAGGCCGCCTCCCTCCTCCGCCCACCAGTGACTGGCCCGCCCGGCTGTGCCCAACTCAACTTGACTCACTTGTGACCCGCCCCTCCCCCAGCCTAGCACGGTGGGGGCGGGGCGATCAGGTATTCCTTCAACCCTGACTTGGGCCCGGGTAACAAAGGTCTCATTGAGCCTCTGGCTGTCTGCTCGGTGAAGCACAAACCTCTTGTATCTACTCGCTTTTGATCTCACTCCCTCTGAACCGGCCGCGTATTACTCACGTCCCCCTGCCGGGCTATTGGTGTGGAGGGGCTGTTCAGTTCCCTCCCACCCTCCCCATCTCCTTTCTCTCTTTCCTTCCGCGGCCGCTCCCCTCCTGCTTTTTTATGGTTTAATTTTTGGCAGGAGACCTGAGGCAGCTCCCTGCAGGCCCTGTCTCCCGCCAGAACCCCCTCCCATCTTCACAGCCTGGTTCTTCTCCTCTTCTCCTCAGACAGACCCAGTTCCCTTGTTCCCACCACTCCCCTGCCCCGGGGACAAGGTCAGCACCAGTCTGTCCTGTTTCCTTCCTCAAAGCAGCTCCAGTCGGTCCCTCCACCCACCCTCACCTGGCCCTTCTCTAGACTCCTGTCCCTGCCGGTCCTGGCTTCCGGTCCCTGGGTGCACAAAAGACCTTTGCCAGCCTGCTGGACCCAGCCCACCTGACAAGCCTCACATAACCTCTGGAAGGTGATTCTGGAGCCAGAGATCTGGGACCCCTGAAGTTGTAGAGGAAGGGGAGCCAGAGACCTTACCTCCCCCTCCCTCCCACGCCCCAAATTAAAATACCTACCACTCCCTGAGAACCCCAAGGACTCACCCTTCTCACACCGGGGCCTTTGCACGACTTTTGCCTCCTTTGTAGACACCTTAAACCTTCTGCAGTTCTGTTGCTGGTGAGAGCTGGAGCACAAGGGGCCAGAGGAGCATCTGCATACAAAGGCCACTTCACAGGGCCCTGGGACATTCTCTTTGCCTTCTCTGTCCCTGCCCCCACAGAGCTTTAAGTTCTCCCCAAATGCCAACAGATAATAATTCCCATAGCTCTGGAAGTCCTGCTCACCACCCCCTACACCACCACCTGCAGCCACAGGGTTCCCACCCCTCCCTGGCCCTCAGGTACTCCAGCTGAGCCCAGGATTTGGGAAACTTCTCTTGCCCCAACAGAGGCCTCATTCTTTCTGCCGCAGGCTCTCATTGTCACTCATGACTCCACACATTCTTGGGCCTGTGAGAAGCACAGACTGCCACCAGCCCAGCCCTGCCCTACCCTGCCCTCCAGGGGCCCTGGGCCAGTGGCAGGAGCTGCGGGAGGCTGGGCTGGGGGCAACCAAGAGGGAGTAAAAGGAAGTGGAGTGTGAAGCAGAGGCAGAAGGATGGAACTAGGGGAGATGAGAAATTGTTGCTGTGAAAATTGTGAAGAGGAGAAAAGAAGACACATGGAAATATCAGTGAAATTGAACAGGAAAAAAAGGAAGGAGGCAGAAGAAAGGAGATTATATTGAGTGAAAATGGTGTCTTGCAAGTACCAGGTGTCAATTAATTATAATCACTTAGTAAGGCAAATGTTCCTGGTGTTTCCATTTGGTGGATGAGAAAAACAAGGCTTACAGAGGCTCTGATTCACTTGGACAGGCACTTTTGCTCTTAGAGATGAAGTGGAAAGAAGCCTGAGAGAGACAGAAAAAGGAGACAGCCTGAAAATGCATAACACTGACCTGGGGAGGTGGATAGATGGCAGAAGTGGGACACATGTAGAACTGGAAGAAGCAGGAAAGCATGAGGGAGCCTGTTGGGAAAGCAACTAAGAGAGCTGGTCTGAGGTGCACTAATCTCTCCTCCATTCCCTTGCATTCATGGTGGAAGGGTGGATTTCACCGGGTGGTAGAGCAGACTCTAGTTGGTTCCCCTTTCTCTCTAGGAACCAGTTCCTTAATCCTAGCACAGGCTGTGGAAGCCAAATCCAAGCTGGAAACTGAAGCCCATTTTAGTGGTAAAACACTGGCCTCTGAAGGGAGCCCCTGGTCCCACAGTTCCCCTCAAGGGCAGACAGTCATGCTGAATGAACGGTAGTCTACATGTGGGCCCTGGGCTTGGCGATGTTTCCAGTGGAGGATAAGCCGCAGTGAGCCACCTTTGTAGGGAGAAGAATGGGGATGGGGCCAAGGAGCCGTGAGTCCTACAGGGAAGAGAAGGCCACAGAGGCAGGGCCTGGATTCAGCATGTGGGCTCAGCCCAAGAATGAATGGAGGAGAGCTGTGCTTCAGCAAGTAGCAGTCAGCTGCCTGCCTCAGTGGACATCAAACACAAGAGCACAACCATTCCAGAGTCATAGCAGGCACACAGAGGGCACTTGGTAAACTGTGCTAGCATAAAAGTATTGTACTTGGGGGCCAGGGAGATGGCTCAGTGGAATAAGTGCTTCTCTGGCAAGCTCAAGGGCCTGAGTTCAATCCCCGGTTCCGCAAAAAATAAAATAAATAAATAAACTTGAAATGAAATAGACAAAAGTATTGCACTTGGATGTTAGATCCAGTAATCCTAAGGTCCAGCAAGACTCATGACTACACTGGAACTGAACTCTCTCAGAGCTTTTCAGGCTACTATGCCTTTGGGGGGGGACTTGGAGGCCCAGCAGATATGCCTCTCCCTGAAGCTGAAGAGGAGGCTCCCCCCTCAACTACTGGTCATTCTCCGACCCAGGGGATACTAGACCGGAGGCATCCTGCAATACTCTAAGGATGTTGGCTGAATGACATGTGTTTAGATTTCTTGAAGATATGAATGAATGAATGAGCTCGAAAACAAGGGTAAGAAATCCAGGTGCTTCTATACGTTGGGCTAGGTATGTGCTTGGGGTTCCCTGAATTGTCAGGGAGGACAGTCCCCTGAGCTGGAGCAGGTTAAGGTACAGGGCAGGGAGCGCAGCTGGGCAATCTGACACCACCCAAGATGCTGAACTTTCAGCCCTGAAAGTTCAAAGAGTTTTCAACAGAAACCCAGATTCAAAGCTGTATGCAGGGAAAGTCCATGGTTGCAGTGCTGGCCCACAATTGACAATGACCCAGAGCTGACAGAGAAGACTAGTTCAGGAGGACATCATAGGCTCCCACACACTGTGCCCTACAGACCAAACCAGATCAGGAGCATGCTTGCTACCGAGTAACAAGGACCTCCCTTTGTTTAGGTCACTGGTCACCTTCTCCATATTTCAAGCACCCACAGCTCCCTGGGCCACCACTCCCCAGTACCTGGAGGCCCAGTCTCTATGCCAAAGCATGGTCCTCTCATTTAACAGCTTGTGGGTGTGGTGAGGCTGCTCAGTGGAGCGTGGGAAAGTAGAGAGGTCCAGGATGCATTTGCTTTTTCAAGGGGCTTTCTCCAGTTGTCCCAGGAGCCTCTGTTATTCCTGAACTTTCCCAGGTAAACAGAGGGAACTCCCAGCCTGATGGCTCCCAGTCCTTAAGCTCAGAGAAGGGAGAAGAGGGGGCTTAGTGATGGCATCAGACAGTTGAGGGGGACCCAGAGGAAGGACAGCAATACAGCCAGAGGCTGGGGTAGGTGTCCAGAGTCAGCCCCTACATTTGTCTCTGCTCAGCCTTCAGCCTAAGCTGAGGCAGGGAGGACAGAGAGGTTTCTATCACTGGATGCAGCCTCTCTGGGCACAGCATCCAGGCCATAGTTCTAGGTAACAGTTATACTGCTAAAGTAAATTGTAATAACAGGTCATGGGCAAATTCACACACATTTCAACTTGAGCAATTGTATGAATATCAAAATCTTCCAAGGCCTGCCCAGGGATGAGTCTTGCTGTTTTTGTCCCATGCACCCCTCAACTCACTTCAAGTGATGGTAGCACAGCCTGAGGAACTCCAGAACTGGGCTTGTTAGGTCTCTAGGGAGCACCTCTTAAGGGAAGAGGAAGGCAGGGATGAAAGATTTGCAGGGTGCTATGGGTAACACTGCTCATTTAGTCAACAAGCATTGGATATGCGCAATGGGGCAGGCATTCTGCAAGGCATCAGGAGACAGCATTCAGTAAGCCACTGCCACTAACGAGGCATTCCTGTGGTGAGACAGTCCCCACACATCTGAGCTGCCTCCATGTTCCCTTCCACTGCCCGGTCTGCAATGTCTCCCCAGGGGTCTCACTAGATGTAGTGCTCCACGCTGGCTAGTTTCTGTCCTCTTCATGCCTTGAGAGAATGGCCCAAGACCTCTGGGACAGTCTCTTCTTTGTGTACACAAGAGAAGCAGGTCTCCCAGGGCACCCTGTAACCACTTAGAGGGAGTGGTGTGTGTGTGTGTGTGTGTGTGTGTGTGCGCGCACGCACCCGCGTGCACCTGCATTCACGTACACATGCACGGGTGTGCACATGTAAGAGGCTGCTTTCTCCTGACTGACAATTCTGATGGAACCCAGTGACTTGAAAGGTAGAAGTTGTCCCCTGTCCTGCATTTCAGGGAGTCCTGGAGTGTATATGCCACCAACACTGCCCTGTAGGAGCTTTTCTTCTGGGGGACAATCGCTTTCCCTTCCTCCAACTGTGGGCTCCCCCTGCAGCCTAAGAGAGGTGACTTCCCCTGAGAAGTTAACCCATCCTAAGGTGTAAGCTGAGCTAAACTGTTCACTGGTAGATGAAGGTATGCTGAAAACTCACCAGGAAGATAAAATAATAATAAGAATATGCTAATGAGGGTTGAGAGGAAGAGGGCAGCACCCTAGGGCTTCCAAACAGATCTGTAGAATGTTAAGAGAGGCAGGCTGTCCCTCAGACACCTAAGAGCCCTCTCTTCTTTAGCCAGGGCCCTTTCCCTAGGACCCTGTCATAGGCCTTTTCTGGGATCAGCCATTCTCTCCAAAGCTGCCTCCTTGGGTCCTTACCCCATCTATGGCTCTTCTTCCTTAGCTGCCACCTTCTTGGGTATGCAAGAACCTCGGCGTTGGAGGAGAGGGTGAGAAGCAAGCTCAGGGACACAATGTCCCATCAGACACTCTAGGCACAATGACTAAAAGATTTCTGGTGTGTGTGTGTGTGTGTATGGGGGAAAGTAGCTGGTGTGCCTCTGCATTGGCTGGAGTTCGTGGCTTTGCCCAGATATGTCTTCTCCCAGCCTCCTAAGCAAGGGTCTCCTGAGGACTTCTGCTCCAGGGCTCCCTGACACCTCTGCCTTTTCCTTCTTAGTGGCAAACAAACGCACAGGTGTCACCAAGTCCTGATCCTACCCTAGTTACAGCCCCTCCCTCACGCCACCGCACAGCACAGAGCAAAGCGGAAAGGAAAGCACTTACACCCGCTCTCACTCAGCCCTGGCAGTGTGGGACAGGGCCTGAGCTCCCTAACCCCCCACCTTCCACCCTACCAGCTGCAAAATCCCTTAGAAGGAACAAAAGCATTGGGGGTGGGGTGGAGGGCTACCTTTTTGCCCGACCTAGGACGAAGGTTGACGCAGTCGGAAGCATGGAAGCGCTGGCTTTCAGGTGAGTGCCTGAACCCGCATTCTGGGGTACGCCCATGCCACAGGAACCCCCCTCATCAATTCGCCAAACCTGGGGCGGCGATGCAAGTCCTTCTCTGCCGTTCCCAGTCCCCAACCCGGGCCGAGAGGTCGCCGACTCACAGCATTTTCTGCCTATTTGTTTTCGCTCAGTACTCACAGTTAGATGCTAAGCCGGCTCCTCTCTTGCACTCACTTCCTTTGTCTCTCTCTCCCCCTCTCTCCCTCTCCAATCCCTCTCTTCCCTCCTTGTCTGATTTTCTGCCGTAGCTTCCAGTGGAGAAAAATAATTATTCTTCTCAATGGGTTCGCACGGGGCGCACGCACACACGCGAGCGCGCGCGCGCGCACATGCACACACACACACACACACACATACACACCCGCCGTGGTACCCAATCAATGCACAAATCTTCGGGGTCCCTTTAACCTCTGCGGATGACTCCGAGAGTTAATTAGGAAGCCTATTTCCGCGCGGCATAAATATGCATTAAGGTATGAAATGACAACCGATGCGCTGAACTTCAGGGAATTGGCATTAGACAGACTTCGCCTCGCCGTCCCCCACTCCTCCCATGGCCCCGCCGGTCACCTCCAAAGCCTCGAGGTTTCCCGGGCTCGCAGCGGACACCGTAGCTCCTCTGAGAGCCCCAGGGGACCCTGGTCGCCGCGCGCAGTACCCCCCTCGCGCGCCCCCTCCGGCCGGGGCAGACCCTCTCGGGCAGCTCCTCCTTCACCCACCCTGCAGGCCAGGCCCAGGCCTCTGAGTGTCTCGCAGGGTTGTATCTGTAACCAACTCCGCGCTCAGTCCTTGAAAGAGCCGGCAGCGGGACGGCTACCTGCACGCACGCCTGAGTTCTTGGGCAGACGAGAAAGCCCCGGACGCGGTTCAACTCATTCGGCAAAGCCGCCTCGCTTCTTCCCCGCGGCGGGTCCCGACCCGCACACTCATGCACGCATTTGCACGCGCGCGCGCGCGCACAGGCACACACACATATGCACACCCTGGCGTGCAGACACTCCCGCGCGCGTTCACGCCCGCACACACTCAGGGTTATAACAAAGGAAGAGGGGCCAGCGCTGCCTTACTTTTCCTCCGCTTCTCCTCTCTTTTGGAGCCCCCTAGCCCCGGGGCCAGCGTGCCCGGCCCTCCCCGCCCTCTGCGCCCCCCGACGGTGGCAGGCGGCCGGCATTCCGGAGCAGCGCGTCGGAGTGGAGCGGCAACTTCGCGCCCAGGCGCCGCGCCGCGCAACCGGCAGGCGGGAGACAAAAGCTGCGGCGCCGCCGCCGGAGGCCGCGCGGCCAAGGTGTGCTCGCTAATTGTCAGGAAATGTGTGTGTGCGCGGCCGGGAGCCCGCAGGGGCGGGGTGGGGGCGGGGAGGGGGCGGCCGGCAGGAGCTGGAGAGAGGAAGAGGAGACCACCCCACCCCCAGACCCCCCGCCCCCGCCACTCGCCAGCGCTGGGCACCCGAACCGGGATTAGAGAATAAATTATCTGCTCTCTTCTCATTGGGCTGTGGCTGAGGACGCCGTCGGCGGCGCCGGGCTGGGAGCTCGCCCCGCTCTTTGCATTCACCGCACAGCTCTGGCTCGCCTCGCTTCGCGGGGGCCGAGAGCTCGGGGCCTCAGCTCCAGACACCGGAGGACACCAGGCGGCCGTTCGCGCCGCCCCTCCCCCGCTTGCTTGGCCTGCTTTCCCTCCCCTCCCAATTCTTCTAGTGTCTTGGGGAAGCGGGGGCTGGGGAGAGAGGTCTAGGGACTAGAAATTGCTGTGGCCCTCCCCCTCCTTCTGTGTCACATCTGCTACTAGGGGAGAAAGTGGGGGGCATCTGGGGCCAGTCATCTGAGCCAAGTGACTTCAGTCAGAGGGCACATAGAGTCCTTAGGGGGTGTGGTCCCTTCAGTGACCAAGGGTGATGTCTTGGGTCCTGTCCTGCTCTCCCTGCCATCATCAGTGACAAAGAAGGCAGCAAGGATGTTTGCTTTTTTCCTCTCTCCAGCCTGCTCATCTTCTCCACTTACCAGGCCCACCTGGAATCACAGCACCTTAGCTGCTGGCAAAGGGAGTCCCTGTAGGAACTCCCTGCCAAGAACTCATCCATCCATCCATCCATCCATCCATCCATCCATCCATCCATCCATCCATCCATCCTGCAGCATGCAAGGGCTGCCCTGTGTAGCATGGGCGAGGTGCAGAGGGAGGAGGCTCAGATGAGGCAGTCAAGTGAAACAAACACCAGCTGTGCAGGCGCTGCTTCCGGCGAGGTTTGAACCCAGAGGCAGAAATAACTCATTTGAACATTCTTGTAATCCTAAACTGAGCATGTCTTACAAGCCAGGCTCAGGGGATACACAGGTAAGCCAGAGGGCACAGTGCCAGTCCCCTGGAGCAGAGTCCAGTGGACAAGATGGATGTTAACCCATGTGGTATGAGCTCATCAGGAGATGTGGAAGTGCGTAAGAGTAATGAGGCCTCTTCATCCATTCCAGGAGAACCCAAAAGGCCTTACTTGGAGAAAATGACAGTTAAAAGATGAACAATGAATGGGTAATGGTTACTGAAGATGGGTTAGGGAGCAAAAGGAAAGAGTCCTAGACAGAAAGGGTCTCTACAGAGGCCCAAGGCTCCTTAGCTTACTGTCCACCTTACAGAGAGTGTGTTAAGGGGGCCCCACACCCCACACTATTTTACTTCTAGATCATGTTTCCTGTAACTGGACGAAATCTGTATGTGCTGGAGAGAAAACCCAAAATGAAGGGCATAGCTGGTGACATCCCTACTTTAAACTTGCCACTTAGCTCATGACACAGTGGATTTCATCTTTCCAGGACTCTGGGGCCTCAGGTGGAAGAAACTGTCCATTCCATGGTCTGACTCCTTTTCATGTGCTGGGATTCTATGCCTTCCTAGCACCTCTACCTTTATCACTAACTAGATTCTTACAGCTGCCTTGTAAGGTAAGTTTATCTCCACTAGACACATAGAGAAATTGAGTCAGCAAGGGCCAGTGACCTTCCTAGTGCCATGTACAAGGTCAGTGGCCAAGAAGAGTCTGTAACTCTCCATGTCTCTGCTAGATTTCAGGTAGCTAGCCTCTGCAGCTCCTCTCTGTCCTCTTGAGGGTAGGGGCTAAGTGATCCCCTGTCTCCCCTGGACCCTTCAGCACCTGGGACAGGGCTCAGCAACCCAGGCTCTGCCTGCTATAGGGTGAGCCGCTCTACTGGAGAGGATAATGATTAAAGGGCAATTTTAGGAGCATGTTATAGAAGAAACTGGAGTAGCATAAGGCCTGCGCACAGCTTGACTGGGATTGTCACCACCACTAACACACCCTGCACTGCCCTTGACTTTCCTGAGTTATGGTTCCCTCATCTGCTAAATGGGATTCCCGACAGCCATCTCTAAGAAGGCTGTTATGATGCGGGTCTGGTCATGCGTGCCAGCAATCCCAGTACTCTAGAAAGCTGAGGCCGGAGGATCGCAAGTTTGAATCCAGCCTTGTCAATTTAACAACTTAGCAGGTACTTGTCTGAAATTAAAATTTAAAAACAGGGCTGGGGAGATAACTCAGCAGCATAAGTGCCTGCCTGGCAAGTATAAGGTCCTGAGTTTTATTCCTGATACCAATAAATAAGTAAATAAATATTAAATTAAAAAAATAGAAAAGGACCAGCATGAAGGCTCTGGTGTCACCTGGTACCAAACCAGTACCACCACCACCAGTAAAACCTAACAGGCAAGCAGTCCTAAAAATGAGGGAGATATGTATATACACATGTGGGTTAGCTCTCAACAGTTACATGAGATAGTGGTGATAGCAGTTCTGGGAAGGGAGCTGGGGAATATGAATATGGTGCCTGTTTTTCATAATTTACCTTCTATTAGTTGTGATGTTGCATCAGGTGTGTGTATTACCTGTCTCAAATGAATAATGCAAAATTGCAGTGCAATAATAAAGCAGCGGAACTGCAGCATGGGAGGATGCACTCCATGTGCCCAGATGAACTGAGTGGAGATTTGTAGCTTGAAAACCCAAGATTTGCTATCAAGGAAAATTAGCCTCCAGCAGGGAGCAAGACCGGCTCAAGGGTATGCACACCTCTCTGTCTCCAGGCAAGGCTGTGGTTGGCTAACCAGGTGTGATCTTTTCCAGCCTAGAAATTCTACAGTTCAAGCCTTTGGTCAAGGAGAGAAGAGCGTCCCAGCAGACCTGCTGTTCTAGTGGGGAATACAAATCCCAAAGGTAACAACAGGAGGTGAGTGGAAACACAGAGGAGGAAAGACCACGGTTTAGGTGCCCCTCAGCAAGCCGGGTTGTGTGCAGGAGGGCAGGGCAGGACAGGGCAGGGTGCTGGGTCTGCTAAGCTGGTGCCACACATTTAAGGCTTAGAAAGCTGGCTACCTCCTGCGGCACTCTGTGGCCCCTGAGGAAAACTGAGAGCACAGCCTAAGGAGGGGAGGGGGCTTTCTCCTGTTACCCTACAGGTTTTGAGGGCCCAGGACAAGACAGGGCAGCCATTCATAGCCAAAACAAAGAGACAGCCACTCAGAGACTGGGCCAGGTCACCTCAGACACTGGGGCATAACATCAGTCGGAACGTTAGAGGCCTCATTAAAAAAATAAATAAAAATAGCAAGTTTGGAGTCTCTAGCTCATGGTATTAGGGGAGGGCCAGGACAGAAAGGAAGCATTTTGTAAAAGATCCTGGGGAGAGAAAGGTATATAACGACCCCCAGTCTCAATAAAACAAGGAGGGATAATGTGGCCAGAAAAGAAAAATACTAGAAAAATGGGGATTAAAACAAGTAGAATAATTTATTCTGGATAAGAAGCAGCAAAAGGGAAACGAAAGGCCCGCGGCCAGAATGGCCATCTTTAGGTCTAAGGAAAGTATGTGCTGCTGCTGCTTGCATGAGGGCTTTGCAGAGAAGCTGAGATGTTTCCATCTAGGCACATCTGCAGCTCCAGTGAGGCCCGGGGAGATGGCTCAGTAGAATAAGCCCTTCCCTGGCAAGCGCACGGGCCTGAGTTCAATCCCTGGTTCCACAAAACAAACAAACAAACAAAAAAAACCTATTCTAGAACAGGTAGTCGGAAGTCCTGGGCGACTGCCTTCCCCAGGACTCTGAGCACTTCCATGTGCAGCGTGGGGTGGTGAGGTCTGCTCCTGTTACATTGCCAGAGCATCAAAGGTGAGATGGGAATGTAGAGGTAGAGCTACGTGCCTAGGGCAGCACCAGACACCTTGAGGATCCCAGCCTTGGTTTCATGTACCCTTTTGATCAGTGGAGTCCTCATATTTGCTAGCCAAATGCTTTTGACTGCATAGTTGCATGCATGTATGTCTGCACTTGGGCTATGCCCGTACTCATGCTCGCCAGCAACTCTACCACTGAGTCACACTCCTCGACCTCCACGTGTCTTTAACTGGCCACTCCCTTCCTCAGTGATGCTCAGAATAAGTCCCACCCCCCACATCACAATTCCCAGTGTCCCATCTCATCTGCATCCCACAGCCTGAGCTCCACCAAAGGGATCCTATTGTCCGCCTCTCCCTGTGTCCCCTGAAACTCTGGCTGTCCCCAACTGATGTCCCTCTTGAGCCATTCCCTGGGCATGCCTAGCGCTCTCTTGTCTACTCGTCCCTGGCTGATTCTTGCAGACACTACCTTGAAGCAGCCCTACGAAGGCAGACTGATGTGTGGAGAAAACCCCAAAGCTCTTTGTGGGCTTTGATTTCTTCCTGTGGCAGAACATTGGCATCTTCACTAGTTGCCATCTGCCCCACTCCTGTGACCATCTCCTCTTGTTTTTCCCTTATTCCCTGTCTCTGATAACCTTATTTTCAGGCACCTGTTATTGATGCCTCCCCCATTCCAAATTCAGTGTTGTTGGAACACGCCTTCCAATGGTTCTTCTATCTCTCTCTTTTTTTAATACATTTTTTAATTTTTATTTTTTTGGCAGAACCAGGGATTGAACTCAGGTCCTTGCACTTGCCAGGCAAGTGCTTATTCAACTGAGCTGTGTCCTTGGCCCCAGTTCTTCCATCTCTTTTTTTAAATTTATTTATCTTTTGCGGAACTGGGGATTGAACTCAGGGCCTTGCGCTTCCCAGGGAAGCACTTATTCTATTGAGCCATCTCCCCAGTCCTAGTTCTTCCATCTCTTAAAGACCTAACTCTCCAGTCACATTTATTGTACATCTAGCCCTGGGATGTCTGTCTCCCCTACCATTTATGATCCATGGCCATTACTGTCTCTCCTTCATCTTGTTTCTTTTCTTCCATTGCACTTATTGTGGAAAACCCCAATTCTGGCTAAATCCAGCTGCCACCTACGTGTCATCTGGCTCCAAGGAGCTGAACATCACTAAGAAAATCATACAACATTCTTACAGACAGGTCTCATTCTAAATTTCTTTCTTTCTTTTAAATTTATTTCTTTAAATCTCAAAAGATCACCCAACCCTACCCAGCAAGCCTTCCTTGGTGTATCCACCATACAACTTTGCCCCACAATTTATTGATGTAATAAACACAAATCAGTGCAAAAGACTTACTCTTCATTTTCCCTTCACAAAGTGCAGCGTCCCAGCCTCGGGTTCTCTACTCACACCCTTCGCCTTCCTCGCAGCTCTGAGCTGAAGCCTGCTGCTCACCGGGGCCGAGCCCCACCATGCCGTGGATCCCTCCTACACCTGCTTCCTCCTTGTAGTTAACCCCCACGTCCTGAATCATCGGCCTCTCTGTGCCCCTAGATTATGACCACTCACATAAAAATAGGCCTTCAAGTTAAATAAAATTTTAAAAACAGATCTTCTATCTGGGTGTGGTGGCACATGCCTGTAATCCCAGCTGTCCGGAGACTGATGCAGGAGGATCCCTGCAAGTGTGAGGTCAGCTTGTGCTACATAGTAAGCTAAAAACGAGCTTGAACTACATAGCAAGACCCTGTCTCAAAACAAAACAAAAACAAACCATATTTATCCTCTGTTCATCTCACCCCTGGGTGATTTTTATCGCCTGCTGGAACCTTTCTCGCAAATGTCATCAATGACCTCCGCCTTCCCAAAGCCAAAGGCAGGACTGGCCTGGCTAGGCCACCGTCAGTGAGTGACACGATGGACTCTCTTCTGGAAATGCTCCCACTGCTGCCTCACTGGCCCTGCCTTTGTCTCTTCCTGGGCTCTCTTCCCTCCCTACCACAGTCTCTGGGCAATCACATTTCATCTGGGTGACTTGAAAACCAAATGCCTGCTTGATCTTTTCACATGGACGTTGGACTAGCTGCCCCGGGGTCCTGCAGGAGGCCCCATGCACAATGCATTGTCTTATGATGAGGGTGGCTAGAAGTCTGAAATCAAGGTGTGGGCAGAGCCCTGGGGGTGGGGGGGCTCCCTTCCTGGGTGTGTGGAAACATCACTCCAGCCTCTCTCATCTGCAGCTTCCCAAGGTGGCCTCTGTGCCTTCACATGGTGTGTGTGCCCAATCCAATGTTCTTCATATATAGTTGTCACATCTGATTAGGGCCACAGTTGGGACACTATTATAACTTTTTTTTTTTTTTTTGGCAGAACCAGGGATTGAACTCAGGTCCTTGCGCTTACCAGGGAAGTGCTTATTCCACTGAGCCATCTCCCCGGCGCCCTTGTGTTTGTTTTTTTTTTTTTTTTTCCTATTATAACTTGATCACATCTGTAGAGACCACATCCACAAAGACCCTATTTCCTCAGATGGCCATGTTCATTAGCATTGGTGGCAAGGACTTCAACAGATCTTTTATGGGAAACTGTAACAGGTGTCTAGTGGGTATTTCTAGCATAACATGTCCATAGTGGAAGTCTTGACTTCTATGCCTCTTGCACTCAGTGTGTTCATCTTCTCGCTCACATACTAGCAATACTGGCTCTGCTCAACACCTGGAAAGCATCCTGATTCCTCCTCCTCACCCTCTACAGCAATCTATGCGCAAGACCCCTGTCCTCCCATTCTGTCCTCCCATTCTCCTGGACCACAGCAGCCCCTCTCCACCCTCCCTTTCTGCTCCCCCTTCCTTCCCTGGACATCTACTTTCCTTCTAAAAGCCAGAGTGAATGTTTTAAAGCATAAATCAGATCACGTCCCTCCCACTGTTTAATTCCTCCCAAAGACTTCTTACTAGAATTAGAATAAAATCCAAGCTTCTTAACTTGGCTTATGAGG
>PVKA01029801.1:0-27946 GCA_004027165.1 Ctenomys sociabilis
GGAGCAGGAGGAGAAGGCAATCCATGGAAGAATAAAGCATTGCAGAGACAACCAGTGGTCGCGTCTTCCTTGCAGGCGAGGATGCGCGCGACAGGGAGAAATAATTGCAGAAAACTTTCCAAATATGAGGAAACAATCCAACATTCAGGTCACCAAAGCATGCAGAACACCAAATAACTTCAACCCAAGTAAAAACACACCAAGACATATAATAGTTAAGATCCAAGAAATCCAACCCAAAAATAATATACTGAAAGCTGCTAGAGAGAAGAAGCAGATCACATTCAAAGGAAAACCCATGAGAATTACAGCCGACTTCTCTACACAAACAATGAAGGCAAGGAGAGCATGGAGCAGAGTTCCTCAAGTCCTACATGAAAACAAATTCCAGCCCAGACTATTATACCCTGCAAAACTCTCTTTCAAGTTTGATGGAGAAGTGAAATACTTCCACAGAAAAGAACAACTAAACAATTTTATGGTGACAAAGCCATCCTTACACATACTGCTGAAAGATGTTCTAGAGGGAGACCACAATGACCAGAACTCCACGAATGAGAACAGAAGGAACCCACTAAACAGGACAAACAATGAAACACAGGATACAAAGGAGTAAACAACACCAGGTAAATATCATGACAAACATAAGTCAGCACATTTCAATTATAACCATCAATGTAAACGGATTCAATTCTCCAATTAAGAGAAATAGACTGGCACAGTGGATTAGGAAACAAAATCCAACAATATGCTGTATACAAGAAACACACTTAACTCAAAAGGACATTCATAGGCTCAAAGTCAAAGGATGGAAAACAATAACACATGCCCCAGCACCTCAGAAAAAAGCAGGAGTAGCAATTCTGTTTTCAGACAGTCTCAACTTCAAACTAAGAATGATCAAACAACACAAAGAAGGCCACTATATATTGGTCAGTGGAAAAACTCAAGAGCAAGAGGTAACACTCATAAATATCTATGTACCAAACACAGGAGCACCCAACTATGTAAGACAAATCTTAATAGACATGAAAAACCTAATGTCTAAGAACATAATCTTAACAGGAGACCTTAACACACCCTTATATCAAAAAGATAGATCAACCAGACAAAAAAATTAGCAAGGAAGTAGCAGAACTGAACCAGAGCTTGGAACAAATGGACCTGGTGGACATATACAGAGTGTTCCACCCAACCACAGCTGAATACACATTTTTTTCAGCTGCACATGGGTCATTTTCTAAAATAGACAACATACTACTCCAGAGGTCACACGTAAGTATATGCAAGAAAATAGAAATTATCCCATGCATATTATCTGACCACAGTGCATTGAAACTGGAAATAGATGACAAAAGAAACCAGAAAAAAACGCTAAATTCATGGAAACTAAACAACACCCTACTCAGCAATCAATGGGTCGCCGAAGAAATTAAACAATATCTACAATTCAATGAAAATTCAAGCACAACTTACTGGAATTTATGGGATGCGATGAAAGCAGTTCTTAGAGGTAAAATCATAGCTATGAACTCACACATTAGGAAAACAGAATGGGAACAAATTAGTACCCTAATGTTGCACCTCTGACAACCAGAAAAAGAAGAGCAAACAAAACCCAGAGCGCAAAGACAGGAAGAAATCATAAAGATTAGAGCAGAAATTAATTCAATTGAGATGAAGAAAGCAGTTCAAAGAATCCACAAATCAAAAGGTTATTTCTTTGAAAAACTAAATAAACTTGATAAGCCTCTAGCCAACCTCATCAAAAAGAGGCAAGAGAAAATTCAAGCACATGCAATAAAGGATGAAAAGGGTGAAATCACCACAGACCCAGTGGAAATTCACAAGATTATCAATAGTTACTTCGAGAATCTTTACGCTCACAGAATAGAAGACACAGAAGAAATGGACAGATTCCTCAAAAGGTACAAATTACCAAAACTGAATCAATAAGATATAACAACTCTCAATAAGCCAATAACAGCCAACGAAATCCGAAACTTAATAAAAAGCCTACCGACAAAGTAAAGTCCAGGTCCTGATGGATTCACAGCTGAATTCTACAAGAAATTTATAGAAGATATAATCCCCACACTCCATAAACTCTTCAATGAAATTGAAAAGGAAGCAGTCCTCCCAAAATCATTTCTGGAGGCAAGTATAATACTGATTCCAAAACCAGGGAAAGACACAACCAAAAAGGAGAACTACAGGCCAATCTCCCTCATGAACATAGATGCAAAAATACTCAACAAAATTCTGGCAAATAGAATACAGAAAATCATCAAGAAGATCATACACCATGACCAGGTAGGATTCATCCCAGGGATGCAAGGATGGTTCAATATTCAAAAATCTATAAATTAATACACTATATTAATAGACTGAAATCTAAAAACCACATGATCATCTCAATTGATGCAGAGAAAGCTTTTGACAAAGTCCAACACTCATTCATGTTCAAGGTCCTACAGAAAATTGGAATAGATGGACTCTACCTTAACTTGATAAAAGACATCTATGACAATCCAAAAGCTAATATAATCCTAAATGGGGAAAAACTGAAATCTTTTACTCTTAAATCAGGTGCAAGACAAGGATGTCCTCTATCACCCCTCCTATTCAATATAGTCTTGGAATCATTAGCAACAGCCATTAGAAAAGAGGGAGAAATAAAGGGAATAAGAATAGGTAAAGAACAGGTAAAGAAGTTAAATTATCACTATTTGCAGATGACATGATACTTTACTTGGAAGACCCCAAAAATCCACCAAGAAACTACTAGAACTGATAGGGAAATTCAGTAGCATAGCAGGATACAAAATCAGTACTCAAAAGTCAATAGCATTGCTGTACACAGATAACAAGCACACTGAAAGAGAAACAATAGAAACAATACCTTTTACAATAACACTGCAGAAAATGAAATACCTTGAAATTCACTTAACCAAGGAAGTCAAAGATCTTTTCAGGGAAAACTAAAACACCCTAAGAAAAAAGATTATAGAGGATTTCAGAAAATGGAAAGATATTCCATGCTCCTGGATAGGAAGAACCAACACCGTGAAGATGGCCATACTCCCAAAATTGCTGTACAGATTTAATGCAATCCTTACCAAACTGTCACCAACATACCTACCAGACATAGAGAAATCATTCCTAAAATTTATTTGGAACCACAAAAGACCTAGAATAGCAAAGGCAATTTTGGCCAATAAAGACAAGGCAGGAGGCATCACAATTCCTGACTTGAAATTATACTACAAAGCCACTGTGATAAAATCAACATGGTATTGGCAACAAAATAGACCTGAGGAACAATGCAATAGATTAGAAGGTGCAGAAGCATCTATGAACACACTCAGCCATCTGATCTTCAACAAAGGGGCCAATCATACTTACTGGAAGAAAGATAGCCTCTTTAACAAATGGTGCTGTAAAACTTGGCTTTCTACATGCCAAAAACTAAAACTTGACCCAGCTCTATCACCATGCACTAAGTTAAAGTCAAAATGGATTAAAGATCTAAACATTAAAACAGAAACACTCAATCTCCTGGAAGAGAAAGTAGGAGGAACTCTTGAAGACATAGGGGTAGGTAAAGAGTTCATGAACAAACATATATTCGCATGGGAAGCACTTGAAGGAATCAACAACTGGGATCAACTCTTCTTGAGGAGCTTCTGCACGTCAAAAGAAATTGTCAACAGAGTGAAAAGACAACCCACAAATTTTGAAAAAATTTTAACAAATAAGCAATCAGGCAAAGATCTTCTGTCTAGAATATATAAAGAACTAAGACATACAGGGCCCTCAAATTTAAAGACCCAGTTCAGAAATGGGCATCTGAGATGAATACACACTTCTCAGAGGACGAAATTAAAGAAGCAAGTAAATATATGAAAAAATGCTCCACATCGCTAGTCATCCGTGAAATGCAAATAAAAACAACACTGAGATACCATCTCACTCCAGAAAGAATGGCTATCATAAGGAAATCAACCAACAACAAATGTTGGCAAGGTTGTGGGGAAAAGGAAACACTTCTCCACTGCTGGTGGGAATGTAGACTGGTACAACCATTGTGGAGGTCAGTGTGGGGACTCCTCAAAAGAGTAGGACTAGAAATCCCATTCAAGCCAGCTATCCCCCCTACTGGGAATTTTCCTAGAGGAACGGAAAACATTGTATCATAGTGATATATGTGCACCTATGTTTATAGCAGCACAATTTGTGATAGAAAAATCTTGGAAACAACCAAGATGTCTGTCACATGAGGAATGGTTGAAAAAGATGTGGTATTTCTATATAATGGAGTATTACTCAGCTATTAAGAATGATAAGCTTGAAGTATTTATATTGAAGTGGATGCCACTCTAACATATACTCATAAGTGAAATAAACCAGACACACCTCTGTAAATATTGTACAGTCTCCCTAGTATAAGAAGCAAAAAGAAGAAATACAAATGGAAATGTACAACAACTAAAAACAATTGAGTCAGATAAGGCAAAGTGAATGGCATATGCTGCAGGATACTAATCATTAGCTTTTCTTCTGGATGGTTCAGTGAACCTAAGTTCACAGATCAAAATTGGAGAAATAGAAGAGCCACAAGGCCAGCCAACATTTTGGCCCTAGCCTTTCAAGGTCAGCGAAGACTCAGGACATAGGAGAGCCTGTACTGCAACATCATGAAACTCAGTTGAGCTCCAAATTTTCTGAACAAGGAGATTATGGAACCACAGAGGAAAAAGATCGAATTTCTATAGTGTGCCTGGGGAGAGTCACATGGAGATTATGGAGCCTCAGAGGAAAAAGATCGAATTTCTATAGTGTGCCTGGGGAGAGTCACATGGAGAGAAAACTTTCTCTCAGGCTCTCACAGAGAGCAAAGTGGTCAAGCATTGGCCGTGACCCATCCACATGGATGACACAGACAAAGGATCTACAGAATAAGGTACAGGACTACAAGATAAACCCTGAGGGGACTTCACTGACCTCATAAGAAACAAAAAGTACATGTGTTGGTATATAGGTCTTGCTCTATCTAGGTCTTAATCATCCAGCAGAAAAGTATAAAAATGAGGTATACACCATATACTTCAACATAATAATAAATTGAGCTGTAAATGGCTATGGTTGACAACTTCTTCAGATAACTCACTATTGTTGTGGAATGTTGAACTGTGTTGGATTGTGTCGTCGAGTTCAGGCACCTAAATTAGTTGAATGACAATGGAGTGCCCATCTTTGACAGGTGTAGACAAAGGAAGGGGTATAGAAAGGAAGAATCATGATGTGTGTGTATGGACAGTACAGCTGGGATAGATAATGCTGTGCTTCTACATAATTCTATGAGAGGCAAGATTTGCACTAATGGTGGTTGGACAGGATATTATGTTGGCTTCTAGTACTATGGAGAACCACTAGGAAACTAACAAGGTAGAAATTATTAATTATTGAATCTTTGATGTAATTCAGATATTACAATTAAGATATGTAAACAACCACCCTCTCTTAATTTACTGATAAGATACATATGCTGTAATAATGTCTGTAAGTGTAATATCATGTATGCACCTTCTATGATACCAAAACATTATGAAAACAGTTTGCAATGTATTAATTTATCAAATCCATCTTGTCAAGGTATCTTAAAACTGTCTCATTGATATTTGTACTTCAGCAAAATAAAAAAGATGCTGGAAAAAAAAATACTGACTCCACCTAAAAAAGTGTCCACCTGTTTATAGCTTTGATGTCATACAGTACAGTGTCGTGTTTGTGCTGTGAGTGTTCTACCCAATTATTGTCAGCTTAGTCATAGATACTGCATGCTCCTCTGAATGGACCTTAGCATTCATAAAGTCTCTTATTATCATTGACAGAAAAAAAAACTACTGTCATAAAATCATATTAACCTGTACATCATCAAAGTTAATATTACCCAAAAGTGGAACAAACTGACATTATGTGTGTGAAATTGACCAAATGTGATATGCTGAAAATATGGCATCTCTTCCTATGCCGCTCCCTGCCAAGAAATTTATAACCTGAATCGAAGTATGAGAAAGCAATCAGATAAACTCAAATGAAAGAACATTACTCAAAACAAATGGGATCTTCTTCAAAATTACCAATACAGAAAGAGCATGAAGAAATAGATTAGGGGAGTCTAAATGATAAGTCAATTGGATGTACCAAATGACCCTTAGTTGAATCCTGGATCAGAACAAAAGAATTGCATAAAGGATATATTATTAATTGTGCTACCTCTACGTGACTGGAGTAAGAAACACCTAGTGGACTGGTAGAATTTGAGTGTGTCTGTTGATGATTGACACATAAACCAGCAAACTGAGGTGAAAGATCCATCTTAGTTGTGGGTGTTATCAACCAATAAGCCTGGATCCTAGATGGAATTAAACAGGGAAAGGAGGGGCTGGGGAGATGGCTTCCTTGGCAAGCTCAAGGGCCTGAGTTCAATCCCTGGGTCTGCAAAATAAATAAATAAATATAAATAAACAGGCAAAGGAGAAGGAAGTTCACCAGTTTTGAAGAGCCCCAGTCTTCTTAAGCAGACATGTTCTTTGCTGCCATGATTTTGGACACCGATCTTCGGACTCTTCAGCCTTCAAAGGCAGATTTGTGCCACGTACTCCAGAGTCGGCTTCAGGCCTTTGACCTTGGTGCTGTGTCCTGATCCCTCTTGTTCTGTGGCTTCTGTCTCTTGGGTTGACTGGAGTCCCTGACTCTCCAGCATACAGAGGGCCATTGCAGTCTTCTGCCTCTGATGCTGTCAGCTTCTCTAACGAATTCTTTTGCATAATTATTCATATATTTTCTATTGATTCTGTTTCTCTAGTGAACCCCTAAGGAATACATTCAGTATTATATGAGAATAATGTATCAGTGTTGAATTTCTTGGATTTGATAATTGTGTGGTGGCTATGTTATAAAAAAAAAACTGAGCAGGGAATAGTGCCACATGACTATAGTCTCAGGAGTTCAAGGTCAGCCTGAGGCGTACAGTGAGACCCCATCTCCAAACAAGACAAAATTGCCCGTGTTCTTAGGAGATGTACATGAAAGTTAGGGAGCATCAGTTAGTATTTGCAAATTGCTCTCAAAGAAGGAAGAGGCAAGGGGAGAGAATGCACATGGTAAAATAGTCACAATTAGGGGCTGGGGAGATGGCTCAGTTGAATAAGCTCTTGCCTGGCAAGTGCAAGGGCCTAAGTTCAATCCCCAGCTCTGCAAAAACAAAAAAAAAAAAGTCACAATTTGTGAAGGCAAATAGATGTTCAGTCAGAGTGAATTATTCCTGCAACTTTTTGGAATTTGTCAAGGTAAAGCAGATAAGAAAACTATTAATAATATGTTTTAATGGAAAGACCAAAATAACACGTTTAGCTTTTAGGGCCCCATTTCGTGAAAGTGTCATCTAACGTTGACCACAGGACATCAAGGAAGGGGGATGATGACTTCTTTCCTTTGTGATGTGTGTATATTTCCTGCTCTAGCTATAGTTTTGGCATATTACTTTGGAAATCCAGCTTTGTGTGGAGGTAGTTGTTTGCACCCGGGAGAAAAGCTGGCCATCATCAGTTTAATCTTTTACTATCTTGCTTGGCTTTTGCTTTTTCCAGTGGTGGAGACTGAACCCACAATCTTTACTCCTAGCTACATGCTCATCCCATTTTAGAATTTGAGACAGGGTCTTGCTAAATTGCTCAGGCTGGGCTCAAACTTGTGATCCTCCTGCCTGAGCTTCCCAATGCACCACCACTCTCAGCTTTGTTTTTGTATTAGCAGTTGACATGCATTCTTTTCTCCCATCATACTTTGGGTCTAAAGGGTTTCTTCGTAGGTAGAATGGAGTTCAAGTCCCTAAGAAGTTGGTTATAAGGAACTAGGACTACACACAAAAGCAGAGCTGATTTTGGAACATAAATAACCCAATTTGCCAAATAAGAAGTCTTTAAACATTCCTTGAGGCAGGGAGCACAGAAACCTGTGGAAAACTGAGGCTCGGGTTTGATGGATTATCCTAGAAGAGGGCCGGGTTCTTCTTAGCTCCTTCTGCGCATGTGCAGTTCCTCCTCATTGTTCCAGGGCTCTCTTGTCTCCAGCCTCAAGCGCGACTGATAATCCTGTTGTCTCCGTTTGTGGCTCAGTGACCTGGCCCTGAAGGAAGAGTGTGGTATGCACTACAGGTGAGAGCCTGTTTCGGGGTGGGGGTTGCTTTGCAAGGTTTGGGACGGTTTTGTGCCCTGCGCTTGGAGAAGCAAAAACTTGAGTGTCCCACGGGATTGAGACCTCGTAATACTTGTTCCTGAATCTGCTCTCCCTTTGCCCTTCTGATGAGAGAGGAGGGTCGCTGCGGATCTGCAGCCTTCATTCTCTAAGGATGAATACCGGGGTGGCGGGTTTCTAGATCAGCATAAGTGTATTGGGAAAGGCATTCAAATGCCAAACGAGTTTGCAGAAGCTCCTCGAATTTGCATATCCCCCAGCAGTCCTTCCTTAGAGAAAGGAATCCACGGGGCAGGGAGTGGTGGGGAGGCCCTGAGAATGTATTCTTCTGACCTTTATTGTATGCGTGCCTATAGGCGCCTGGTGGAGGGGAGGGCAGGGAGGTTTTGTAGTATAAAGGACTGATTTCAAATTCTACCTTTGTTTGAGTCGTCTTAGGCAGGGTGAACCTCTGAGCCTCAGTTTCCCTGCTTGTAAAATGAAGCTATCGCCCAAGCTTGCCTCAGTCTTATTCTGAGCTCCACATGGGAAAGCACCTGTAATGCAGGAGACAGAGGTTTTGGCATTTTCTGTGCAGTTGAAAAGGTTACCTGCTGGCCTCACTGTTCTATTCTTTATTTACTGTACTGTCTCTCATTTGGCTCTGAAGACTCCCCAAAATTCGGTGTTACCAAGCTCTGCCCTCCCCCTCCCTTTTAAAGATGGGGTCTCTATGAAGTTCAGGCTGGCCTTGAACTTGCTATGTAGCCCAGGCTGTCCTCGAACTCACAGCGATCCTCAGCTTCTGAGTGCTGGGATTACAGTCATGTACCACCACACCCAGCCCCAAGCCCATTTGAAGAGAAGAGAACTCAGGCTCTGGGGATGATGCTAGCGAAAGGAGGCTTTGGGTTGCAAACGCTCTAACCCTTTGACCTGCAGGTCTCCTGCAAGGTTTTCCAAGCAGCTCATTGCTCACAGCCCTCAACAGAGGCACAGCCCTAAGTGCCACAAAGAAGTGACTGGCATATGTGAAGACTCAAGTTTTCCCTCGGGAGTTGTGGGAGGTCCACCCTGGGGTCCCTGCATGAGCAACACCACCCCTCTTCCTTCAGCATCTACGGGTGCCCACGCTGAGTTTCTGTCCACTTTTAAACTAGGATGCATCAAAGAATCACCTAAGTGAGACCTCGCTGTGAGAACCACTATTAAGGGTGGATAGTAAATTTCTGAAGCTTCTAGTTATTTGGCTTTATTTCCTCCAGCCAAGTTCAAATTTCCTTGGATCATGAAGCTTTTATAAGGAAAGAATGTGGCGTTGAACTTGAATGTGGCCAAAAGCGAGTACCACCTAGGCAAAATCTCTGCCCCACCTTGCACCTCGGGGCTGGGACTAAGAAACCAGCCCAGACTATATCTGCGTGCCCTGCGGCACTCTCCGACCCTCCTGCCCTGAATACCATCACCGTCTCAGAGGTGCCCAGTACCGGCAGTCAGCATAGACTGAACCCTCTCCCAAAGAAAGGAGGTGAGCTGGGCAGAGGGCCAAGAGATAGAGGCAGGTTGTGTGAGAAGAGGACGTCCCAGTAGGGGATGGTGAGGAGTGGTACAAAGAAAGGCCAAGTGAGGCGTGGTCCCCTCCTCCCGGAAGTTCCTCCCACACCCTGGAGTCCCTCCTTTCAGATTCTTAGGAGCCCTTCCACCATGGCCTTCCCATAACTAGACTTCTGCTACCAACTCCTGTTTTCAGGGGTTGTGCAATTCTGAGTCACTTGCAAAGTGAAAATGTGTCTGACAGAGTAATGAACTAGGTACTTAAATGCATTGTTTCTGGAGCCAGGAGCTCAAAGCCCAACAGTGGTTTTGCCTTTCTTTCCCACCTATTTCTTCATCTGTGAAAGGAGAGCAGCAATCGTACCTTCACTTTACCTTGGGCATTAAATGAAGTGACACACGTGAACTTAGGGCATTTCCTGCTACCTTCCTGGCACTATACAAGTGTTGTGGGTATCTAATTTTATAGTCTGGGTCTGCATTATCCATTTGTGGCCAAAGTGTAAAGATCCCTGAGGCCCCATGACTCTCAGGCCTTGTCTACTATGCCCTGGGTGATTCTTTTACCAACAACAACAAAAAAGTCCTTTAGTGGACCTAAAACCGAAGGACACAACCCTTAAAGAAAAAAAAAAAAAAAACACCTCATTTAAAGCATACCTGTCTCAGCTGTCAGTGCATCCTCTTAACGATCTATGTGACTAAGTAAACATGCAGGTCTTCATAAAGTCTTAGTGTTATATCAAGTTGTACAGCTTTTATTACAGAAAAACTCAAACATATAAAGTAAATACTGGAATAACTCTTTGGAAAATATCAATAAATCCTTGTCATAGATAACCTCAGCAAATAGGCAGTCATCCACTTCCCCAACACACACACACACACACACACACACAGATGCACACACACACACAGATGCACACACACACATACACACACAGACACACGCACACACACACATGCATGAAGGCACCTATGTATGCATGCATGTACACTCCCACATATCCCTGTACAGTCCCTTCCTACCTTCCTTTACAGGTTTATTTTAAAACAAATCTCAGATGTTAAAAGTGCAGTATATAGCATATTTAATAGCAGAAGGTCTCTGTAGTAATGTGATTTGTTTAGGCAAATCTCTCAGTTGAATTTCATGTTGTTTATACAGTATGTGTCTGCTATCAATTTGAAGGAGTTTTAGGTTATAAGAAATTAATATTCACTTTCCCAAGTGAAATGCTTGTTTGCTTCCCGGAGCCCCATGTGGTTACATGAAGGTTACAAAAGCCCCCAGCACATGCCCACCTGCCATGTGGCCATGTGTAAGTGGATATGGGGGTTTCCTGTAAGGGCTAAGAGGACCTTCCAGGTAGCCTGTATTTCTCATTGTTCCTTCACTCCTTCCCTCTCCTCACGCCTGCCTTCAGAGCTCTCTATACTTTTTCCAGGAGCAGGAGAGAATGAACACATCCCAGGTGAGTTGTTTACCTCTTACCCCATGTTTTCAGCCAAATGAAGAGTAACCGTATTTCTGTTGACCATGCTCACTTGTCAATTGGTTTTCTTCATTTGTTAATTTCCTAACCTTTCCCCTGCATTATTATTTTTCTTTGTTTTTTCTTCTTCCAGTGGATTTGATGGACTACATTTCATTTTATTATTTATTGTTCCAGATGCACTAACATATGAATAATACATTTTTCTATCAATATCTGAGGTTTTTTTTTCTCATCTATCATTATCACCTAAACCTAAACATTCCTCCTACATCTCAGATTTAGTGAAAAACATTGAATATTGTCCTCTTCCCTGTTTTCTCTTTATGTAATATATACTTCTTATGCAATAAATCATAAATAATATTAGCCTATGCTAACCCACATCTTCTAGCTACTTGAACAAAAATCATTTAAATTTGAATATACATTTTCTGGCTATTTTTGACATCCCAAGTTGGAAGATAGAGTTGTAATCATTGGCTGGGGAGATAACTCAGCAGCATAATCACCTGCCTGGCAAGTGCAAGGTTCTGAGTTCAATCCCTGGTACTGCATGCCATGTCAGCTCCAAAACTGGTTATATTGGTGCATGCCTGTAATCCCATTGCTGGGGAGGCTGAAACAGAAGGATCACTAGGGGTCTGAACTCCATAGCAAGACCCTGTATTCAAAAAATATATTATTGTTGTTCAGTTCTAATACTACTTAAACTGGGAGTTGCCTATTCTATTCCAGCCACTGTTAAATTCCCTGCCTGGATTAGCTCACATAATACTGACAACATTATTGAGCAGATACATTTCTTACATCTTTTTTTCTCTAAAGGCTACAAAGATGTGAGTAATTCTCCAAAACTGGAACTGAAATAGTTCAGGGACACATTGTGAGAGGTTTGCCCCGCTGGAGGTCTCCTCCAGCCCATGTTCACTACAAGTTTTCCACCCACCTGTCGAGAGTGAATTTTTATCTACTCATGTTTCAACCTGCCCAAGTACTTGGAATGGGAGTTCTTATAGGAATGGGGTTGCCAGATAAGACACAGGACACACAAAAGAAAGCATGAGACACACTTATACCAAGAACTTATTTGTGGTTTACCTGAAGTTCAAGTGAAAGCAGATGCTTGTATTGTTATTACTGAGCATGACCGGTGAAGCTGGCTGCCCCAGCTCATCCTTGGGGAGCAGATGCTCTTGGTCTCAGTGGCTGATTCCATGCCCTCCCTCCAGATGTTTGTTGGTGTCTTGGAAGGGCCTGGGTCCGCGTCCCCATCAGCCACTCAAGCAGCTCTCCGTCCAGAGCTTCAGGAATTCTCAGGCTTGGTACTTACATATAGGCCTTGTTTGAAACTGCAAACTTTATCTGTGTGTCCTGTTAATAGCAGTTCTCGTGGTGTGCTCACCATGATCACCGCTTGCTTTCCTGTTTCAGGGACTCTGCTGGGTTTAGATGGGGGCAGTGGAGCCCTGCACAGATTGACCGTGTTAATCTAACCCTCTGAGACTGCGTATCTGAAGCTGCCTTCATCCTCTCTGCCCTGGGAATGAGTGATGGGCTCAAAATCCTTTTCCTCTGAATATTGTGAGAAAAGACAATTCACACTATTTCCTGTTTGGAGAGACCAAAAAGTGATATGGCAAGGAGGCTCTCATGCCTTTATAGATAACCTGTTTTTTTCTCTTCTTTCTCCTCCTTTCTCTTCTTTCCCAGTGTCATGTTTCACCATGCAGTGTCTGCTTACTCTTTTTTTTTATCTCCTACTTGGTAACTGAATGTGTCCTAACAAGATGAAGACTTGCATGCTCAAAGGTGTTTTCATTTATTTCTGTGCTTATTTCCTGCTCAAGTTCCTTTGTGTGTCCTTGTTGCCTAGAAATCCTGCCGGAGACTCTCCTCAGTCTTCTTTCTGCATTCCTTGACATTTATTTCAGCATTTCCACTTTTCTGTAGTTTTGTCCTATGCACTGAGAGATTTGCTCATTTTGTTTCTGGGATTTCTCTGCCTGATTTTGTTTTCTGTTTCCCTAAATCAGTAGCACATATTTAATATCTGTGTGCATTTTCTTTACTCATAGCAGACCTTTCTCATTTATGGAAGTCAGACTTTCTTACACTGACTTGGAAACTCTGTTTGAAATGCTTAAATATTATATTTGGTGCTGATCTTCTAGGCTGTTGTTGTTATTTGCATTAAATTTATTTGGAAGTTTTCAGTTTCTTCTTGATGCTTATTTCTCAGGCTGTGGTTTCCTTCTAGTGTCCAGATCACTTTTGTGTTTTCCAAATGAGCAAGGAAAAGCAGGGACATCACCCTATGTTCAGCATTGGTAGCTGATGTGTGCTTACTCCACTCTGTCTCTGTGGAAAGGACACCCTTCTGAGCCAGCCTGATAGATCAGCAGACTAAAGTGCCTGTTTTGGCAGAGTGCAACAGCTGGGGCTCAATCCCTGACATGCCATGCCAGCCCCATCCATGGGGTGCACTGAGAGGACAATTGAGGCTGAGCATGGTGATGAGTGCCTATAATCCCAGCACTGGGGAGGCTGAAAACAGGAGAATCACTATGAGTCTGATCTACGTAGTAAGACCCTGTGGACCCTGTGGACCCTGTCCTAAACACAGAAAAAAGGAAGGAAGGAAGGAAGGAAGGAAGGAAGGAAGGAAGGAAGGAAGGAAGGAAGGAAGGAAGGACACCTTCTAATGAAAGGATAGACTTGGGTCCTTCCATGCTCATGCCTATAATCTAGGGGTTGAGGAAGAACAATTGTGAATTTGAGACCAGCCTGAGCAAGTTAGTGAAATCCTGTCTCAAAAAAGAAAAGAAGAAAGAAAGAAAGAAAGAAAGAAAGAAAGAAAGAAAGAAAGAAAGAAAGAAAGAAAGAAAGAAAGAAAGAGAGAAAGAAAGAGAAAAGCTAGGTATGTAGTTCACTATGTCAGTCCTAGGGTTCAATCCCCAGGACTACTGAAAAAAAGTCAAGAGAAGCCTACAGAGAATCCCTTCAGGCTAGATAAGGGAGGAAAACTCCAGGGTACCCCCTACACCAACGAGAGCATTACTTTACCTAATGGCAGAGCACATTAGTCTGTTCTCCTAGAGTTGCTCTAAAAGCAAAGCTGTGCCCAGAGCAGGGCACTGTGCACAGAACTTAGGTTTCTCTCTCTGGCTGTGAAATTCTCACAGACTCTTGGAGGACAGTTTCCTATTTTCTATAGAGATCATTCTCCTGAGCATTAAACTGCAGGAGTAAGAATCCACCCAGGACTCTGGTAGCCGGTCTGCCGATCATGTCCCCATCTACCTCCCAGATTCCAGCTTCTGAGCTGGGAGGTCCAATGGGCTCTGAAGGGAGGCCCAAGACTTATACACATTCTGTGGGAGTTATATACACAACCTCTAGTATCTGCCTTCTGCTGTATGTCTTCTAGAAACTTCTAGAAATTGCTAGAAGATGGCCCTCCCTGTACTATGTTTATCTGCTGAGATAAACATAGTGTTCTCATATTTCTCTCTGCTGTTATTTTATAGGTAAAGGAAATAAATATATGTGCTCAGGTGTTTGTGTTGATCCGCGAATGTCCCTTTACTCTTCAACTTGGCGCTGCTGAACTCAGAATTTACTCACCAGCTGCCTAGTGAGCAACACTGTGGATTGGAGCTGTGTTTGGTGCTGTGGACACAGCTGCTAGCTACCACTGTTGCTTCCTTCTGGGCCTTCAGGGCTCACTTCTCTTTCTCTGTTGGCCCCTAGGCCCTGTACGCTTCACTATCAATGCTTTTTGTGAGCAAGTTCCCTCTCCCATGGCTTCAGCCACCACAGAGCTGTACCTAATTCTAAACATGTACCCATCCTTATCTTCTTTATCCTAGGTCTCTTCTGAGGCCTAAGAACTTATGTCCAGATGTTACCTGGACATCTCCACTTGTTTCACAAATGTCTTAAGTATACCATGCCCAAGAGTCAGTCTCTTTTTGTCTCTGTGTGTCTGTCTCTCTGTCTCTCTCCTTCCTCCATTCATTCTTTCACCTCTTTTGTTCATCTCAGTGCAGAATGTGGTAGCAGCATCAAGTCTGCTGCTCTTGTGAATAACCTAAGAGTAAATGCTCCGTTTTCCTTCACTGTGTGATCAACTGCTGGATATTTCCATGCAGAGTTAGTTCCAGCTCTGGTTGGAGGTAGGCCCCTGGGGATGTGGCCTGAAGGGTGTGTTCATGCCCTGGCTCCTCCTCCCTTCTCTCTCTGCTTCCTGCCTACCATGTATTGAGCAGATCCCCACTGCCATGCCTTTCCACCATGATGCTTCTGTCTTGGAGCCAGCTGACCATGGATTAAGTGCTTGAACCATGAGCCAAGTTAAACCTCTCCTTCTTTAAGTTGTGGGAGTCAGTTGTGTCTCAGCGACAGCAAAGCTGACAAATACACTCCTCTGTTGTGACTTTACACTATCTTGACCACACATGCTTTCATGGCTTCCTTAACTCACTGTTGCATATATCTGAGTATATAGAATGGATCCTGATCAAGCTATAAGACCCCTAAAAAATAGGACCAATGTCTTAATTGGCTTAGTATGCTCTGTAGCCCGAACAAATCCAGGTATGCAGAAGAAACTCAAATTTTTATGAATTGATAATGAATTTATAAGTAAATATAGAAGATTGTTATTTCCATTACGATTTCTGTTTCTCTCACAAAGGATAACATGAAGGAAGGTAATGTAGACAGTCTATGTAACACTGCTAGGCTCTTACCAGGGAGCCTGGTAGGACTTAGTTCTTATATGTATTTCCTATGACCTTTGTCTTGAGCACTTCAGATTGAGCAGGATTGGACTGTTGCAGGGGTTGGTGTTGTTTGAAGATGTGTCTGTGGCCTTTACTCAGAAGGAGTGGCAGCTGCTGGACCCCAGTCAGAAGCACCTGTACAGGGACATGATGTTGGAGAACTACGGACACCTGGAATCACTTGGTAAGCCCAGCTGCCCATGCAGTTCTGGCTGCATGCATTTCCTATATCTTGGAAAGCAGGTGATTGCAGAGATAATGCACTTTATGCTTGAGATTTTTAGTTCTAAGACTTCTTCAGTGAACTTGATAGAATAATGTATTTTCATTTCCCTGATGAAAGAATCTTTCACAAATGCACGTTCCCTTGGCAGAGGACTTAGCCACTGACCCAAGCATTATCAAGGTTGACTAGATACCTCATGCCCAGGGACTTAGCCATCAGCTTGGGTGGCACATAGTTAGATACTGTCGTGTTTTTCTCCATTTTTGTCCTTCCAAGGGCCTGAGCCCAAATGCTTTTGCCAAGTCTCCTGTCATTTTCATCACAGGCCTGTGTGTCACAAAACCTGAGCTGATATGCAGGTTGGAGAAAGGAGAAGAACCATGGATATCGAAGAAGGAGCTGCCAAATCACAGCCACTGGGGTGAGCTGGGATTAAAAGGTGCTAAGAGAAATAGGTCCCAGATGGCCAGTTCAGAGTTTAATACCTTTGGAATATATTCTATAAATCCCTTTCGGAGGCTCTACACTTTCAGAAGTGAGTAAAGAGAGATCATCACATACCTTAGACATCCTACTTCCCAATGTCAGTGTCACGTACAAAAATGTTCTTTGTTTTCTATCTGACTTTTGGAGAGAAATTCTCTGAGTTTTTACAGAATTCAGTGACTGCCTTTTCCACTCTAGACCTTTGTTTCTGTTTTTCTCTGTACAACAATGGTCATTGCCCTCCTTTCCATCAATGTCAAAAATGTCATAAACAGGCATTTTTTTACACATCCTTTTATTCAACAAATATTTGTTAAATTCCTGCTATTATCCTAAGCAGAATTTCTACTTCCATCAGAGCTTCAAATCAGCAAATAAATGCACAGTAGGGCAGGTAGTAGTCAGCACTGTTAAAAATTAAAATTAGATAAAAGGCAGGAAGATTGGTATTCAGAAAGGGAGACCAGGATGGTATCCTTGAGGAGGAAAACATTTGGCAGGAACACTGGGATGGTGTTTTGCATGAAAGGATGGAACGAACCATGGGTTGGAGGACAGATTCACAGGCCAGAGGAACCGCAGACGCCAAGCCTCTGAGTGCAGAATGTTCCTGTTAAGGAGAGAACAGCAAGGAGGTCAGTGCAACCACAGGGAAGAAAAAGGAGATAATGTTAGGACTTGCATGGAGAAGAGCTGTAGGTACAGCGAGGAATTCCAGTTTTACTGAGCGAGACAGTAGGTCAGAGAATAGCTGAAGGATGGCGCAATAGTACCTTCAAGTACCTGAATTTAGAGGCCATAGGAAGACCCTGGGGTCTAGCAAAGAAGGCTGAGAAGGACTGACCATCCCGGGTCATGAGGGAGAACTTGAGAGTGGTGTCCTGGGATGACGCTAAGCAGTGTTAAGAAAGAAGGGGTGGATTCCAGTACAGAGACAAAGGTATCAAGCCATATTGCTCTTGCTTTTCCTGCAAATTTTCCAGAAGCCACAAGACAAATGAAAACAGAACAGTCACTCCATTTTCACTGGAAGTTGGGGGAAAAGATGCAAGGTAGAAAAGCAGCCCAAAGCCATGAAAATTGAGCTTGCTTATGGAAGAAGTAGGGAAAAATCATTCAAAACAGTGCACAGTGAACTCGATTTAGAATATATCATACAGACAATATTTACTTGTAAGTTTTGCTACAAATGGGACCTTAAATGATGAGGATATTTTCTTTAAATCATAAAATACTAGCGTTGTCCTAAAGGATGTTTAGGCTGTGAGAAGGGGTGAAGACACAATGTAAACTAAATAAGTGAAAAAATGAAGGGTAGATTTATGACAGAAAGAAATAATTTATAGAATTGATACCCATCTCTGATAGGAGTTGACAATATTATAGATTTGTGGAATGTTATTTGAATATGTACTGTAAATTTAAGTGTAAGAACATAGTATATACACGCAGGTACAGGGGCCAGGGGTTCAATCCCTGGGCCTGCCATGCTGGCCCTGCCCCCAGGGCACACTGAGGCAGCAATTGAGGCTGGGCGTGGTGGTGCCCACCTGTAATCCCAGCTCTTGGGAGGTTGTTAACAGGTGGATCACTATGAGTCCAAACTAGTAGTGAGACCCTGAGCACCCTGTAGATCCTTCCCTAAAATATTAAAAAAAAATCTAGTATAAAGTCTGAGCATAAAAACCTAATGTTACATTCTCTTTGTCAGCATATGCATTAACTTTTATTTGTTTTATTAACTACCAAAAAGTCATACATTTTAAAACATAAAGTTGAGATATAGTTCAGTGGCACAGCACTTGTCTACCAAGTATGAAGTCCTGAGTTTGATTCCCAGTACCAAAAAAAGTATAGTTGATGTTATTACATAAAATATAATAGAAAATAACAATAGTCATGCAGAGGGAAAGATATGTGGCTCAGGGATAGACTGCCTCCTAGCACATGCAAGGTCCTGAGTTTGACTGCCAGCACCAGAGAAAAACATTATTTCAATGAATAAAAATAAAAATTAATAAAGTCCTCAGACCACATTAAGTAGCCTGCTGCTTGGGTTATCACAGGAAAGACAGAAGTAAGAAAACAATAAAGGGGCTGGGGAGACAGCTCAGAGGCATAAGCAGCCACCTGGCAAGCACAAGGACCCATAACTTGGAATCTAACTGATTCCCAGCCCATATGCTGTGCTGGCCCAGAGAACTGGGCATGGTAGCTCATTCCTGTAATCCCAGCACTTGGGAGGCAGAGACAGGAAGATCACTATGCATCCTGAGCTGTGTAGTGAGACCCTGTACCAAATAAATAAATAAAAAGTTTTAAAAATAAAATATATTTCATAAAATTTATTAAAACTATTTTATAAATGGTATATCCAGACAATGGGAATGTTTACAACTAGGAAAGCACAAACTATCAAACCATAAAATGACATGGAAAAACCTGAAATGTATATTGCTAAGGGAAAGAGTTAGCCTGGAAAGGCTATAACACTGTATGGTTCCAACCATATGAAAGACAAAACTATAATAAAAAGATTAGTGTTACTAAGAGCTGGATGGGGGTTGGGTGGGGAGAGAAGGGTGATAAGCAGGGCAGAGAGCATTTTTAGAACAATGAAACTGTTCCGTGTGATGCTGTAATGGTGGACACAAGTCATCAGATATTTGTCCAAATCCATGGAATGTACAACTTAAGAGTGAATCTGACTTAAGAGTGAGCAGTAAACTTTTGGTTATCATGTTGTGCTGATATAACTTTGATTATAAACGAACATACTGGGGCTGGGGAGATGGCTCAGTGGAATAAGTGCTTCCCTGGCAAGTGCAAGGGCCTGAGTTCAATCCCAGGTTCTTCTAAAAAAGATCTATATCTATATCTACATGTGCAACTCATGTGGACTATGTTGATAGTTGCAGAGGTGCATGTAGGGTGGTACACAGGGGCTCTGTACTTTCCACTCCCTTTTACCATAAGCCTAAAACTGCTCCAAATAAAAATTTGTTTTTAAAAGCCAGTATGGAGATGGTATAAACCAGTTGGTAAAGAAAATCAGCAGATGAAAAATAAAAATTAAGATTGTCATAAGAGAGATTTCTAGGGATTAACTCAGCTAGAATCAAATGATAGCATTACAAGTCAAAATATAAAGTGAATTAAATCCTATTCCAAGTTTGGCTTGTATATTTAATGTTCTTATTACACATTGTTTTCCCACACCAGGGTTGTATAGGGAGGAGATCTGAATGATAGGAGTGAATGTTATAGATCTGAGGAAATACGTGATTTTAAAACTTTAACTGGAAATTTGTGTACAGAATGGAAAAAGGGAGAAAGACTAGAAGCATGTAGAGAGGAGAAAGCATCCTCCTGTCAAAGTCTGGGGAAAAGAAAGATAAGGGTTTAGTCTCTGATCTGCCCTCTAAATCTAGTCTTTGTTCTAATACTTCCATTAAATACCTTTCAGTCCTCTTTACCTTGCTCTTCATCAGTCTCATCTTCCCTCAGTTTTTAAATATCCCCTATCCTTGGCCTAATCATTTTCCTAATGTTCTTTGCTTTCTAGTCATCATTCTTGTGATATATTTCAAGCCCCTTCCCTACTCTGAGGTCATGTTTATAACAAGCCAAAGCTACATGCTATGTTCATTTTCAGCTTTCTCCCTCATCTCTACTATAGTATGTATTTTTCTTGTTTTCATGATCCTCAAACAAAAGACTAGAAATATTTGCTTAGGACTGCTGCAATCCCATGAGATCATGCCTACAACTCCAGGATCAACTCTGCATAGAGACTTCTATAAAACCCTTTCCTTCAAAAATATGGTAAGATTTATAATATATGGTTAAAATTTATTTTTCTAGAATACCAGAGAGCCAGTAACATGAAAGAAAGTCAAGAAAATGAAGACAAGTATTTGAGACAAGTTTTATTCATCAATAACAAAACACTGATTAAGGACAGAGGTAATACTTTAGGAAAAATGGTTGACTTGGCCACAGACCCAGTGCCCTCAAGAAAAAGAACCCATAAATGTGACTTACTTGGAGCGAGCTTAAAAAGTGCTTCAGAATTAATTATTAGCAACAGAAACCATGCAAAGAAAACATGTGATGATTTCAATGGATATGAGTCTCTCGACACCAAACATGAGGATGCTCATCATACACAAAGTAAAGTAGATGAAAATGATCAAAAGAAGAAATCCTGCCATCCTAATGAGGACTTTATCCAATATCCACAGAATTCATCTTGGGGACAACTTCAATATAATAATTGCGGGAAGGCTGTTCACAGAAAGACAGTTTTTGTTACATGTGAGAAAGCTCACACGAAAGACAAACCCTCTGAAAGCAATGAACATAGACAAGCCTTCATCAGAAAGCTAAAGCTTACTTCTTATCCAAGAACACTTGAGGAAAGGAAGCCCCAGGAGTTCAGTAAAGGTGGGAAATCCTCATGTGTGAAGTCAAAGCAAGCTCATCAAAATATTCACATGGGGGAAAAACATTATGAAGCTAATATATTTGGAAAATCCTTGAGCAAAAAATTAAACCTTACCCAACATCAGACAATTTCTCCAGGAGAAAAACCTGGTAAGTATAGTAAATATAACAAATCTTTATGGAAGTTGTACCATAGTGAAACGGAGAGAATTACCACAGGAGAGAAGATGTATGGTTGTAAAAAATTGGGGAAATTCCTTCATGAAAAGTCAAGCCTTACTAAATATCAGAGAACATTCCCAACAGAAGAACTAAGTAAGGATGATGATAGGGAAGAGGCATTAAAGAAGAAATCATATCTCAATCTAAGTCAGAAAATTAACACAAGAGAGAAAAACTTTAAGGGTAATAAAAGTGAGAAATACTTTCCCAGGAAGTCAAAACATACTCAGCAAGAGAGTACAAGCTCATGGAAAAATCATGATGAGAGTGAAGAAAGTGGCAAAGCCTTAAGTAAGAAGTCACACTTCAGTGAAAACCAGAGCACCCACAAAAGGGAGAAAGCCTATGACTGTAGCAAATGTGGAGAATGCTTCTGTAAGAAAACAGATCTTAGCCAGCATCAGAGCACTCACACAGGGAAGAAGCGCTATGAGTGTAGTGAATGTGAGAAATCCTTCTTTGTGAAATCCAACCTCACAGAACACCAGAGAACTCATACAGGTGAAAAGCCATATGAATGTAATGAATGTGGGAAGTCCTTCTGCCAGAAGTCAGCCCTCACGGTACATCAGAGAACTCACACCGGAGAGAAACCATATAAATGTAACGAATGTGGGAAAACCTTCTGCGTGAAATCAAACCTTACTCAACATCAAAGGACCCACACAGGAGAGAAACCCTATAAATGTAGTGAATGCTGGAGATCTTTCTGTGTGAAATCCAATCTCGTGGTGCATCAAAGGACTCATACAGGAGAAAAACCCTACAAATGTCCTGAGTGTGGGAAAACCTTCTATGAAAAGTCAGCCCTCACAAAACACCAGCGCATTCACACAGGGGAAAAACCCTATGAATGTAATGAATGTAGGAAAACTTTCAGCCAGAGGTCAGCCCTCACGAAACATCAACGAAAAACACACAAGAAGAAAACTCCCATCAATACTGCCCACGTGCAGAATTCTGTATTATCAAGCCAAACTCAATGAACGCCAGCAATCAGAGGGCAGAAGCTTAACATGTCAACACAATTAGCAAAGTCTTCACTAAAGGTTTTAACTAATAGGAGCTAGAGAATTAATATGAGTGCAAATATGGAATATTTTAAACATGTGACTACTTTCAATAAGTGTTTGAAGTTGTTGAGGGAAATACATAGTTTTTAGAAATATGAATAAAAATGTTTCACAGAAAAATTGTTTAACTAGAAGTCATTTCAGTGCCAAAAGTTACAGAAAAGATAACTAAAATTTTCTTCATAGAAAATACGAACGTTTTATAAAAGCATGAATCATTTAAGCCATTGATATAGCATCAGTTAACAGTCATTTTGGCCTACCCTTATTCCTAGTCTTGATTGTATTTTTTTTCTAGTAAAATTTTTCCTACATTTTAAAAAGTAATAAAATGAGCACTGGGCTGGGAAGATAGCTCAGTAGTCTAAGCACCTGGCTGGCAAGTGCAAGGACCCAGGTTCCATCCCCAGTATTGCATGCCATGCAGGCCTCATTACCCCAGATGCACCTGGCTGGCCACAGAAACTAGGCATAGTGGTGCACATTTGTAATCCAGTGCTGGGGAAGCTGACACAAGAGGATGCACATGACACATGCTTATAATCCCAGCACTGGGGAGGCAATGATTGGAGGATCACTACTAGTCTGAACTGTGTAGTGACACCCTATAACAAATAAATACATAATTTTTTAAAAAGGATCACTATGAGTCTACACTGGGTAGTGAGACCCTGTACCATATTAATAAATAAAAGATTAAAATGAATATTGACTAATGCATAAAAATGTGAAAATGTAGAAAACAAACAAATGGAAAGGTACAATAACATAAATAAGTAAAAATGGAATGAAGCCAACAGTAAAAATAATATACAAATACTTTATGAATAATATAATACATAAAATATAAATATATGATAAATATATTAATAATGTAATATATAACAATTATGTGATATATAATACATTAAAAAATAAACAAATACATTAAAATAATATAAACAGTGAATTTCCACATCAAAAGCAGAGGTAGTTCAATAGTGAACTGAGTCGTAAAAAAACTATCTTTTTTTTTTTTTTTTTTTGGCGGAACCGGGGATTGAACTCAGGCCCTTGCACTTGCCAGGGAAGTGCTTACTCCACTGAGCCATCTCCCCAGCCCCGTAAAAAAACTAAATGTGGTTGCAAGACAATATGTATCTAAGATCAGTTGACAAAGACTTTGAAATTTAAGAAAAGACAAAAATGTATCTTTTTAGAAATATACCAATCTACTAAAGTATGACTACATAGAAAGTTGTTGAAAGATTTTGATTATATTGTGATTCCAGCTTATATAGAGTTAACATTTAGGGAGAAGATGAATGTTAAAAATTCTACGTAGGGGCCAGGGAGATGGCTCAGTGGAATAAGTGCTTCCCTGGCAAGTACAACAGCCTGAGTTCAATTCCCGTTTCTGGAAAAAAAAAAAAAAAAAAAAAAATCTATGTATATTTGGTACATGGTAACTATAGCAAAGTTATTATTAATTGCCTTCCAGTGAGCATAGAACTCCCTGCTCAATGTTAGATGCATAGCCATTCAATTAAATTTTACATTTCTTATCTGACTTTGCTACTACATTTTCCCTGCCCATTCACTGTAACTCACATGGATTACTGGAAGAATGTGCACATTTATTTCCAATAGATTTACTGAAAATGTACCTTCTTTTGGCCAACCTACACACACAAAACCCTTAAGGGCACCAATTATATAGTAACAAAGGATTGGCTAAGTGAATTATGGCACATCCAAGGAAGAGAATACCTTGCTACCCCCTTAATAATAGATAACCCTGCTAGAGTTTAACTCTATGCCAGGCATTTTCTAAGAAATTCATACATGTTAAACTTTCATTTAATCCTCATAGTAACACATGGAGTAGGTGTTGTTATCTCCACTTTACAGATGGGGTAACTACAGCACAGAGATCAATTTGCCCAAGTCCTAGAGCAGGTAAAATAGCAATTTGAGTCTAGGCAGTCTGGTTCCAGAGCTTGGGTTCTTAACTATTATTAACTTTTCAACTTCTCATAAAAATGATCCTGCAGGGTTTCACATGTCCACATTTATGTTATCCTGCCTTTTTGTCTTCAACTGACATGTTTAACCTTTCATGGCTAGAAAATCCACAGAAAGTTCTGAAAAGGGCAGGGCCAGAGCCACTAGACTACTATCTCTTTGATTAGTAGTCTTCTTTGGCTGTCATTACTAGAAAGAAATTTTGTAAGATGCTCTGTATGGGTTTTATTTAGAATGATGAACAGGGTACTGGGGAGTTGAGCAACTTGAATTCCCATCCTGACTTAACTTCTAGCAGTTGTATGACCTACTCCAGGTCCACGTATTCATCTTTAAAATGAGGAGGCAGAGTTCAACAATGCTTGGGATGCTTTTTCACTATTATCATTCTGAACTTTGATGCCAGTCTACGAGACAATCAGTACATCCACAAAGGCCCAAGATGATGAATGTAGTGTGGACGTGGGGCCAGCGCAGATCAGGAAAGAATGAATGGAGATCAAGAAAACCCATGTCTTTGGAGATGGTTGACAATGAGTTCCCTCAGCTGGGCCTGATGAACTCCTCCCACCTCAGTGTGCCAGCATCCAATGCAATAAACATTTTCCTGTGGAAGCTGTCTCTTGCCAGTCCCCTGAGCTCAGGTCGCTACTCTGAAAGTTGCCACCAACTTTTAATTGGTGGACACTGGAGTGTCTGCCTTACATTTGTAGAGTACAAGGTTTCAAAATCATGTGTGTACCTCTCAGATGACTTTCATTTTCTAGAAAAACTTTATTTCTGGTGTTGAGTTCCCATTCTGCTTGACAAAGTTCTAATCTAGTCCCATTTGAATGAATGAAGTCAAATCCTATGATTTCTCAGCCTCTTCATATTGAGAACTCAGTTCTATTCTGGCTTATTTTCTCCTTGTCTTCCTCCACATTAAAGCTAGACTTCATGGGGGAAGGATGCATGGATGCACTGCTGAGGCAGTAGTGTTTCTTTTCCCTCCACTGTTGATTTACCTGTCTCTACCTGGCCTCCTACTCTCTGTATAGGAGATGCACAGTTCTCTTTGGTCCCAGGCACAAGTATTGTATGGAGTGCTTGTGAATTACCATAACAGAATACCTGAGAATGAACGATTTATAATGAGAAGAAACTTATTTCTCATGGTTCTGTTGGCTGAAAAGCCTAACCTAGAGGGCTGGCCTCTGGTGAGAGCTTTCTTGCTTTGCAATCTGATAGCAGAAAGCAGGAAGAGGAAGGAGAAAAGAAAAATACAGAGAGACAGAAAGAGTCAAACTTGCAACCTCATTCCCGTTTGTAATTCACTTTAATCCATTCTTAAGGGTGGAGCCCTCATGGCATAAGTGCCTCCCACTAGGCCCCATCTCTGGACACTGTTACATTGGAGATTAAGCTTCCAGGGGGAGGAGGGTGTGCACATTCAAATCATAGCAGTCCTCCAGGCTAATGATCCATGACACAGAATAGCATCAGATACAAATGCAACTGTTTGGGGGCTGGGGCGGAAGGTCAACTTGATTGGTTTTGGTGTCCACCTGGGGGACTGTGGGAGCACATTTCTGGTGTGTCGACGTGGATGATGGAGGTAGCCTTGGTGCCTGTATATGGCCCCTCTCCCCTTCCTCTCTGGTGCTGCTCCCCTGTTCAGCTCCTCAGCTTTCATGAACCGAGCACATTTGCTTTGCTTCATCCCTCTGCCATGACGTTTCTGCCCTACAGCCAGCTGATCACTGACTGAATCCTCCAAGACCAAAAGCCAAATTAAATTTTTTCTTAAGCTGTGAGTCTAGGTATTGAGTCTCAGCAACAGAAAATCTGATGAGAACACCCTACCATATCCTGATCATACATGACTGTGGAACAAAGCTTTACTTTTATCTTTCACTGTCCCTTTAAATCTGTACTGCAGAGCTGGTTCTTCTGCCACTGGACAAAACCTCAGGCAGTCCTGACTTCCAGTGGCTGCTCCTAGGTAATGAATAGCTAGCGGCTGGCCCTGCAGGTGGCTGGACAAGAAAGACACCTCTGAGACTGCTGGGTACCTGCTTGCCAGGGGAAAGGGCAATTTACTGCAGCCCAAATGTTCGCTGCTTGCTCAAAATATGCTAGGCCCTTTTCCTTGAGTTCATTAGCTTCTAGGAGCCCAAAGGGTGTCTACATCCATCTAAGCCCATGGCATGGCCCTAGGAGACCTAGGGGCTGGGGACTATGCTGGTGCAACCCTGTTTGCTGTGCCAAGAGTGATCAACTGTCTCCTCTCATCCTTGTCTGCTTCAGGCACCTATGGAGTCCTAGCAGTGTTACTGTTTGTCCTAATGAGACTGGGGCTCCTCTCTGGCTCTCTGCCTACACTGCACCAAGGGGAATGGTCGGCTCTGCAGGGATCAATCGTCCTGAGCCCTCCTGGGCTTGCCATTCCCTGACCCAAAATTCCTTCTCTCTGCCTTATATGTGTCTGGTGTCTTCTGTGCAAGGGCCATCAGCATTCTCTGTTGCTGATTCTTCCTGGTTTTTCTCAGACTCTGTAGAGCAAACAGTAGCACCAGCAAGATTTAGCCCAAGTCTTCCCTACCCTCTTTTGTTCTACCTTCTAGGAGAAAAGGCAAAGAATCAGGCAGTAATGCTTCAAATATTTCAAACGTCTTCCACTAAGCCTACCTGTCCCTAATCTTCCTTTCTTAGAGCCCCAAGTGACTCCTTTGAAAGCCCGTAAAAAGTGCACCTCACACACCCCAGAGGAGGGGGCTTGGGACTCAGCGAAACCCCACTGAGTGCCAGGTTTGCCACTGACCACTGTGTAGCTCCAGCCCTGTGAAGGAAGCCCTTGAGGGCCTTGCACCTCATGGAGTTCTCAGCACATGACTGTGAGTCTGCAGCTGTGGGGCATCCAATGAGCTAGACTTATTCTGTGGGAAGAGGTTCCCAGAATGTACAGCAGAGGGCTCTGGTCACACAGAAATGAGTGAAACGTCACTGGACAGAAAGCTGCTGCCTTCCAAGTCCCTTCTCTCCACTTTGACCCCCCCCCCATTTTTATTTTCCTGCAGGAACACACAGTGTTGGACTCATGCTTTCCACACACTACGCTTACACCACAGAACCAAACCATGCAGCTCAGCTTTTCAGCTGCCTGCCACTTTACCCTGACCTCCTTGTACGAGTCCAACAAGACATGCATTCTCTGCAGGGTCAATATAAACCCCAGGAGACAAAAATTGGTTCTCTCCCCTCACTGATCTTGGCTGCTACACTGGTGATTAATGGTCCTTCATAGGACTACAGTGTATAAACAAATAGGAAATGTATTGTATTTGTAGTATTAAAATTTCATGGGAAAAGGACAGTTGTGAGGATAAAAAGCTAAAAAGACTTAGAGAAAGTTTGATTTTCTTTTTTTTT
>PVKA01029802.1:0-27932 GCA_004027165.1 Ctenomys sociabilis
GAATTGGGGATTGGTGGAACTGGGGATTGAACTTGCCAGGCAAGTGCTTATTCTACTGAGTCATCTCCCCAGCCCCTCAATATTTTTCTTAATGGAACAGGTCTTCTTATTTCCTTTTTCACTACTGGATGGAACCTAAGGCCTTTGCACTGATCTATATCTTCAGCCCTTGTTTTATTTTTTATTTGAAGACAGCATCTTGCTGAGTCACTGACTTGCTCAGGTTGTGTTCAAACTTGCAGCCCTCTGGCTTCAGCCTCCTCTGGTGGGTACAGGCACACAGCACCACACCCATCTTGGAACTTGTCTTAAATCTGTCAATTTATTTACAACCTGCTGCTTTCTTGGTCCTTTATATACCAAATAGAAGGCTTTTAAAGTAAAGGATCCAAATCTCTGTTTTAAGGGCATGCATGGACTGAGGTTAACAGCATTTGGCAAGGCACTAAAGAGAGAAATGAGCTTAGGAAAAGAAAAGTCTGTTCATGATACAAAGCTGAGAAGAAAGGGAGAATCTAGGAACTTCAGAATCCAGGAACTATGCTGGAAGTTACTATGCTCTCTCCCTTTCAAGTAATAAAAGCTAGAGGGAGAAATTATTTTATTTGGAAAGGTTAATTCAGCCTCAGGACAAAAACTAAATCAATGACACAGCTATCACATTAACAAAATTGGTCCTGGAAAAGTTCTAAGGGCACCATCCTGTCAAAGCGTGATAGATCAAAGGAGTCATAATTAAGTTGGAAAAGAAATTCATGTCTCAAAAAGAATTGTTAGTCTGATTTTTGGCCATGCAGTTTACTAGAGTCATAAAAACATGAACACATATTTTGGAGTGCAATTTGTTGCCAAAAGCATCAAAAGCTTGTATAGAAAGAGACAGGAACTGCTTAAGATGTAAAAAATCTTTAGTCCTCTAGATTTCTGAAAGCAGAAGTAGGCTGGGAAATGTGCCCATCTGCCAGGGGAAGCAAATTCTCCATTCTACCTTCTTTCAACTACACCCAAAGAGAAAAACAGAAAAGGAAAGATCTCCATTGAAGTGCAACTAGGACCACAGGGAATAGTGGTCTGAAGGACATGGAATTTGAGGGTAAGTTCAGGGCTTCCCCAAAACTGCAGGTGGCATCAGGGAGGAGAGAAGTCTGAGCCCTTGGAGTAGTGGAGTCCCAGCCTTCAGGGCAGCTTCTTTCTTTCTTTTTCTTTTTTCTTTTTTTTGGTAGGGAGAATGGAACTCAGAACTTTGCCCTTGCCAGGCAGGTACTTGTACCACTGGGCACATCGCTGGCCCCTAGCAACTCCTTAAAGGTCAGAAGATCCCACAGAGGTCTTGGTGTTTCTAGGGTGGGAGACCCCAGGGCTCAATGGGTCCTTAATTCCCTGTAGAACAATATTGGCGGTAGCAGTGTCCATCTGAGCTGCTCCCTGTACAGGGAAAAGACAGACTAGAGTTAGAGACTAGAGTGAGGTTTAGGTTTAATTTTCATTTCTTGGGAGAGAGATTAAATAGATTTGTCCCAGGTAGAAACAGTAGGTTTTTATGTGTCAATTTCTTTACTCAACCAGTTAACCAGATATTGCACAGTATATATTCCTCTATCTTATATTCAGGTTATGCCTGTAACACTAATAGAACTTTTGTTACATGATCTCAGACAGTGAACAATCAGCATTCTAGAGGCTGATGCAAGAAAGATTGTGAATTCAAGGCCAGAAATTTCCAGGCTGTCCTGGACTAGAGTGAGACTGTTTTATTTTTAATGTATTTAGTATAGAGTCTACAGGGTCTCACTACACAGATTGGATTCATGATGATCTTCCTGTTTTCAGCCTCCCAAGCACTGAGATTAAAGGCATGCACCACCACACCCAGTCTCAATTGCCGTCTCAGTGTTCCCTGGGGGTGGGGCCAGCATAGCACTCCAGGGACTGAACTGGGGATCGAGCCCTGGTCCCTGCACCTGCCTAAGCAGGAGTTTTAGTCTGCTGAGCTACCTGGCCGACCCTTTAGAATGATACTATCTTAAAGACAAACAAATGATACACATGTACACAAACCAAAAAATAGTAAAAGACTGAGTAAAACAAATAACATAATTACGTAAGTGTAGTGTGGTAATAACCTCATATTTAGACTACAATTCTTTTTACCCTGTAATTCAACAAAATCATCTGTTTGTCTGTCTGTCTATTTGTTTGTTGGCACCAGGGATTGAACTCAGGACTTGTAGGTACTGTGCCACTGAGCTATATCTCTAGCCCTATTTGTTTGTTATTTATTGGTAGTTTGTGTTTGTGATACACTATAATTGTGATCATCTTAGTGACTTCGTACAAACACATATTGCATCTTGGTCATCTTTACTCTCCCTCCTATCCTCTGTTCTTCTCATTCTCTCCTCCCCAGAGCCCTCCTCGCCCCCAAAACTCTACCTCCATGTTCCTACACATCTTCTATTTTATTAGTAGTTTGTATTAGTACGTGTTTGCAGGGCATAATGCTTGCATTCCTTGTGTGGATTTGGTACGTGTTTTCAGAACACATCCTATTTCCCCATTTTTATTCACTTCCCCTCTGTTGTCTTTCCAACTCTTGATCCTCTTATTTTTTAAGAAAGCCCTGTCTCCCTGCTTCATTCCAGGCAAACACTTATTCCACTGAACTATCTCCCTGCGCCCCCCCCCCCATGAAACTATTTAAGCTGTGTGTAAATACATTGTTTTAAAAAAATAATTCATCTATTGACTCAGGCACTGTCAAAATTCATCTGTCATGAGTAGTGCTTCTATGCACATGGGCACGCATGTGTCACTGTGGTATGATGTCTTCCACTCTTTCAGGAAGATTCCTAGAAATGGAATAGCTGGGTGAAATGGAATTTCTAGTTAGTTTTATTGAGAATCTCCATACTGCTTTCCACAATGGCTGTACTAGTTTATATTCTCACCAACAGTGTAGAAGTGTTCCTTTTTCCTCATAGCCTTTCTAGCATGTTATTATGCTAGAAGATAGTCATTTCCTGAAGATAGTCATTCTTTCTGGAATAGGAAGGAATCTCAATGTCATTTTAATATGCATTTCTTTAATGGTCAGCAATACTGAAATTTCTTCATGTATTTATTGGCCATTGTACTTATATCTAAAATGCATAAAGAATTCAAAGTAATCAGGCCTGCCATAAATAAAGAACAAAAAAGTAAGTTGCAATTCAAATCCTTCATTTTCTCAAGTTTTAGCGGTACTACAATTAATTAGAGAAATATTAGGCAGAGTAATACCACACAAACAGAAACCAGAAATCATTCTCTTCCTCAGAGGGTTGAGGGAAATGAAAAGAAAAGCAGAGGCCATGTGTGGTGGCACACATCTGTAATCTCAGCATTTGGGAGGCTGAGGCAGGAGGATTGCTATGAGCTTAAGGCCAGCCTTGGCTACAAAGTGAGTTTAAGGCTGGCTTGAACTGCATGGTGGAACTTTGTCTCAAAAAACAAAAAATAAACAAACAGAAAAAAACAGGAAAGGAGAAAATACATGAACAAATATGGTCAGCCTAAAATAGAGTTAATACAACTGCATATCTAAAATTACTTACTCAGACTGCATTTTTTTGATGAAGAACTCCAATAATTATCAGTATTTGGCAACAAGAATTGCAGATTGCTTTGTGTGAGGTTAATATTTAATTTTAATTTTCTTTAGAAATGACTTCTAAACAGAACATCTATTTGTATGTTCTTGAGGGTATTATACTGCTCATCTCTTTTATTAAAACTATTTTTGGGAAAAGCTGGAGTTATTCTTATTTATTTTTGTTTCTTTGTGTGGTGAATTCAATTGTGCTAGACTTTGTAGTTTCATTGCTTTATTATAATAGCAATATTAATAAGCTCTTTTTTTTTTTTAACAGTGGAAGTGTAAATTAAAAAAAATCAGTGAACTACAGGTCATGGAAATATAGCAACATCCAGGGGCTTGAGAACAAATATTCATGTTTTTGTTTTAAATGTATTTACTTGTTACAGGGTCTCACTATGCAGGTTAGACTCCTAGTGTTAATCCTGCTTTAGCGCCCCTAGTGCTGGGATTATAGGCGTGTGCCACTATGCCTGACTGTGTCCAGCTCAGCCTACCTTGGCGATGGGGCTGGCATGGCATGTGGGGCCAGGGATCAAACCGAGATTCCTGCTCTTTCCTAAGCTTGCCTAAGCAGATGCTTTAGTTCACTGAGTTATCTCGCTGGCCCCAAGAAGAGAACAATTATTGGACTTTTTTTTTTTTTTTTTTGGTGGATCTGGGGATTGAACTCAGGCCCTTGCACTTGCCAGAGAAGCGCTTATTCCACTGAGCCATCTACCCGGCCCCAAGAAAACAATTATCTATTGATTTGATGATCATCTTTATAACCAAGTCCTGATGGTTAGTTTAATATCTTGTCTGTATGAGTTAGTCAATCAAATAATTCCAGATTTTTCATAGTGAAATTGATTTACATTTAAAAACAGATTCAATTAATCTTGGCTCCTTAGATTAATAAACATGCTTTCTTACTTTCTACTGTATTCTCTGAGTCATAACTGAGAATGTTTTTGTGTTCTTTTCTGATTCACAGAATCACCTCCTGGCATTCCAGACATTTATATTAATTGCCTCTTCTGTGCCCCACCCCCTAAGTCTTGGGTATTTATGAGGTCAATCTTATCAGCTCTTGAAGCTGTCTGGGATTTAGAGGTCATAATTTTTGATCTACAAGTTTTTATTTTTGTTCTTAGGGAATGGGAATTTTCCAATCTCTCGATGTCATAAGACATCAAGAAATATTACCACTTCCTAGTATATGTTCTATTTAGTTTTTAAAATAAAGAAGAAATCTATGTTGTTTAGGAACGAAAAGATTTGTGTTGGGTGTTGTAGCACATACCTGTAATTCTGGTACTTTATAAGGCTGAGGCAGGAGGATCACAAGTTTGGAGTTCAGTCCAGGCAATTTGGTGACTTAGCAAGACCCTGTCCCCCAAAAAAAACAAAACAAAAACAAAAAACCCCACACAAACAAAACAAAACCCCTAAAAGATCTGAGTATGTTGCTCAATTCGGGTTCAATCCCCAACACTAAAAAAAGAAAAGACATATAGTGAATGTCTCTTCCCCATTCCTCCTCTGATGTGCTCATGTATTTTCTTCTAGAGTATCTGTGCATAAGCAAGTGCTACACAGATCAGTTAGGATGTTTCCAACTTTCTTTTCTTTTTTGTTTTTTTGGCAGAACTGGGGATTGAACTCAGGCCCTTGTGCTTGCCAGGGAAGTGCTTATTCCACTGAGCCATCTCCCCGGCCAGAGATTTCCAATTTTCACATTCAAATTTCTTATAATTCTATGTATGTTTATAATTTCTTTCTAACTCTTAATATATAACACATATCTCTATCTCTATCTATCCATCCATTCATCCATCTATCCATCTATCTATCTATCTATCTATCTATCTATCTATCTATCTATCTATCTATCCATCCATCTATCGATCTATCTATCTATCTATCTATCTATCTATCTATCTATCTATCTATCTATCTATCTATCTATCTATCTATCTATCTATCTATCTATCTATCTGTCTATATTTGGCAGTGCTGGTGTTATTCAGAGCCTTACACATGCTAGGTGAATGTCCCACCAATTAGCTAGATCACCAGTACTGTTCTTAAATTGTACTTTGAGAGAGGTTTCTGCTAAGTAACTAAGCTGCCTAGGCTGGCCTGAAACTTGCAATCTTCCTGCTTCATTTAGTCTGCTAAATTTTTGATACTGCATGTGTATGCTATCATACCCAGCAAAAAGTCTTTTTTTTTTTTTTTTTTTTTTTTTTTTTTTTTTTTTTTAATAAGAACGTTTTAGATTCACAAGAAGATTGAAAACAAGAGACTGTCAGATAATGTGTCATCAGCCTCCCCATGTATACAGCCTCCCCTATGATTAAAATCCTGTGCTGAGGTGGCATAGTTGATGGACCTACAATGATACATCATTGTCATTCAAAGTCCATCATTTATTCTTGGTGTTATACATTCTGTGGCTTTTGGCAAATGCATAATGACATATACTCACTGAAGTATCATACAGAGTTATGTTTTTGTGCTCTTATTTATCCCTCACTACACTCTGGCAGTCATAATTCTTTTAATATCCATAGTATCTTTGTTACTTTTTTCATTGCAGAGTCAAAGTACACAACATCCAACATCCAAGGTTAAAGGAGGAAAGGTTTATTTAACTTGCAGTTTGTAGAGGTTTCTGTCCATTGTGGGTTCCAAGTCAGGATGACACATGGCAGAGAGGCAAACTTCATGGCAGTGGAAAGCAACAAGGGAGTGAGTCAAACTTCTTTCTGGCACTTATATTGTATCCTGTCTACTGGAGTTAGGGTGGTGCCAATCCCATCAGTAAAGTGATCCAGCAATCATCCTTCCTTAATCCAAGAACCCTTAATCCCAACATTGCAGTACAAATCAATCACTCACTTTACATTCAGCCACCTCTGAAAATCCCCTCTGGCTGCATGAGGCTTTGGGGGGACATCTAGACATTAACATAACATACAGTTTTTCCTTGTCCAGAGTTTCATGTGAAGGAATACACAGCTTTTGAGACTGGCTTATTTCATTTATTAATGCAGTTTAAGATTCTTCTGTGTCTTTTCATAGTCTGATAGATCATTTCTTTTTAGTACTGGATAACATTTCATTGTCTGGTTGTACTGTACTTTATCCATTCAGCTACTGAAGGATATCTTGGTTGCTTCCAAGTTTTGAAAATTATGAACAAAGCTTCTGTACAAGTTGATTTTCAGGTTTTTATGCAGATGTGAATTTTCAATCATTTGGGTAAATACCAAGGAGCTTGATGCTAGAGCGTGTGGTAAGAGTGAGCTTAGTGTTATAAGTAAAAAGTAAACTGTTTTCCAAAGTGGCTACACCATTTTGTATTCTTTCCCGCAGGGAATGAGTTTCTTAATTCTCAATGAATTGATGACATTTTCCCACTTTTGCTGTCCAACCAACTTTCTTTTGTTGAGATCATTAATAGCTTTCTAGTTGCAATCAGTATCCACTTTTTAGACCTTATTTTACTTGACCTGTATTTTGGACAATGACATCCATTTAAATCTCTCATTTCTTGACCTCTGGTGCTCATTTTTCTTGGTTGCTCTTTCATTCTTCTGCTTGTCTTTCTCATTTATTACAAGAGGGGCATCATTTATTTCTCAGTTGATGATATTTTTGAACTTTCTCTTTCATCCTTTTTCTGCTCTTCAGGGTTAATTTTCAAAATCTCAGCTGCTTATAGGTCATCTCCACATTGATGATTTTTTGACTGGTAAAATTCAGTGTATTATTCTATTTCTGACCAGTAAAAGTATGGAAATATCTGTCCTTCATTTTCAGTTATGCATAATAGATCTGCTGTCTAACTGTCCACATCTGAAATCTGAAAACTTTTTGTGAAAGTTGTCAGAAAATAGAGTCACTTGTATTAATCCCAAGAAGTAAAGCTGGGAGGTTATAAAGGAAGAATTCTCAGGCACAACTGTTTAATGATTAACTATCACAGAATAACATACTAGAGGCTCTCAAAGGCCACTTTAACCTTACATGGGAAATACTTTTGTGAGGTCATCTGGCCAGTAACTGTCTGTTTGAAGTTGAACCAGCACCATCCTTGTTGTTAATCCTGTAGCCAACAATTACTGTTTCAAAATATCTGTGTAATCTTTCTCATTTTTGTCTTTGAAAACTTCCCCTTGCCTCTTTGAATATGCACATAGTTCACTATGGCACGTGAATTCCCACTGTAAGGTCCTTTCAGTCCCAAGTAAGTATCAATCTTGTTGTCTCTATAATTTAGGTTGACACTTTTTAGATGCCTTATTCATACTTGGAACTCCACATGGACAAAAACTGATTTGCCTTCCAGTCTGCCCCTTGTTTACTTTACTGCAAACACTGGCTTAGATCAGCTCTCATCAGTCATTTCCTGAATTGATACAATAGCCAACTGTTTTTTCTACTTCCTTTTTATTCTTTTCCCTCTGGTCTGGTTGCAACAGTGTCTGGGCAATTACTTTTACAAAGCATCCTTTTACAAAGGATATTATTTCTCTGCAGTTCTCATAAACTTGAGAAAACATTTTAGTCACAAATGTGTTGTTTGAGGCTCTTTAGGATTGAGGGTTCTTCTGGTCTCACTCCTAACTATTGAAGACCCTTGCAATGAGTCGCTAATTTCCTGCAAGGTGTTACAGCACACAGCAAGAAGAAAGAGCAAGATGCAAATAGCAAAGCACCGGGGATCTCAGATGGCCAGTGTTCATGGGGAACAAGGGCCATAAGAGCCAGATCCTTGGTATTTATTGGTCATATTTACAATGAAGAAAATGGCAAGGGGCTGAGTGTTTTAGATAAGTAGCTAGGTAGGCATGGATTGTAAAGAATGAACAAAGCATTCTTGAGAAAGGAATAGAACAGCCAGATTCAGGTTGTGGTTAACCAGTAACCTGTTTTGTAGCCAGTTCTGGGAAGGAATTTTCTCTGGAGTCACACAGGTCTCAGAGGAGACACAATCTCATATCTAGTCCCATAATGTCTTGGCCTACTTCTCTGGGCTCAACTGTGGCTGCTCGTGAGGAGCAATGCTAGCCCAACATGCTATCTGCTTGCTTCTTTGAAGACACATACATAGTCTTGCCCTGACTCACTATTCAAACTGAGAGCCAACTTAAGGCAGTTATCTCTTTACAGCATGCACTGCTCACAAGTAAGCACAATCACATTTAGGTCTGGGGATGTGTCTCAGTTATCTTTTATTTGTTGTTTGGACAATATATCCAACACCCAAAATTATGGAATGAAAGGTTTACTTAGCTCACAATTAGCGGTGCCTGTAGTCTACATTCTGCTGGCTCTAATGCAAACAGCAGCAGCTCATGGTGGCAGAAAACAACAAAGAGCAGTGGAGGAAAAGCAACTGTGGCATCTATCAAGCCTCCTTTTTTCCCTTCTGTGTTGACTGTAAAGACCAGAGCTCCTCTGAGAAAGTGGTGGGGGCAAAGTGGCCCAGCTGCATCAGTTAAGCTCCTCCAAGAAAGTGACACTGCAAAGCTCGGAACTCCTCCATGGAAGTGGAGCATGCAAAAGCCTTCCTCAGTCCCCCCTTTACATACACTTTTTGTGTTGAGTCACTCTAGGGCAGACCCTAGTGTAGGGAAGGGGGGAGAGGGTGCCACACCTGATCCAGCCAAGCTTTTTAAAAAATGTTTTAAAAGTTTTATTGGTACATGTTTTCAGTACATAATGATTACAATCATCTAGGTGATTAGGAACATATATAACACATTTAAAATTTTTATTATTCCCTTTCCTCCTGACTCCCTCCAACTCTTCTTGGTTTCCTTTTCATTTGTAAAAGAGCTAGCTTCCTGTTCCATATCTTCTATTTTTTATTTCCCTCTTTATTTATACTTTAGGTTTCTCATAGAAGAGAAGCCATGATATTTTCAAGTTTGTATTAAATGGAAGTAATGGTAAAATTGTGTCTTTCATGCACCAGCCAAGCTTTTGGCCTCTCAAGTCGTCTCAAGTGTGGCTGCTGGTGAGGAGCAATGCTAGCCTGACATACTGTCTGCTTGCTTCTTTAAAGGCACATACATAGCCTTGGCCTGACTCACTATTCAAACTGAGAGCCAACTTTAAATTAGTCTCCAGGTACATAAATATGTTTATTAACATTTTATAACTTTAACATTGTAACATAGGCTTGTCACCGAGAATCATTATTAAGTCTATCAACATTATATTATATATGAACTGTAACATTTTGCTCTTGGCCCCCCAAAGCCTCATGTATACCCCTTTATGTAAAAGGCATGTAGCCTATTGGCAAGAGTTGTCCAAGTCCTAACAGTTTTAGCATTGTTTGTATAAGGTTTTTTTTTTTTTTTTTTTTTTTTTTTTTTTTTTTTTTTTTTTTTTTTTTTTTTTTTTTTTTTTTTTTTTTTTTTTTTTTTTTTTTTTTTTTTTTTTTTTTTTTTTTTTTTTTTTTTTTTTTTTTTTTGTGGAGCCAGGGATTGAACTCAGACCCTTGCACTTGCCAGGGAAGTGCTTATTCTACTGAGCCATCTTCCCAGCCCCAGGTTTAGCACTGTTGAAAATTCCAAGTCCTAAGTCTACTCTAAGAGCTAAGGCAAACTCTTAGCTATAGGCCCCTGTACAAATTTTTAAAGACTTCTAACATTTAAAGGTATAAGATAAATATTACCATTACAAAAGGTATACACAGCAGAATATAAAACATTGGGACCAAAAGAAGTCTAAAATCCAGAAAGGCAAACATTAAGTCATGTAGTTTTATGTGATATATCTGAAGCAATCTGTAATGAGATGTGAGCTTGAAAAGCCTTACATGGCTTTATCCCTATAGCACTTATGCTGGTAGCTCTCATGGCTTTTTTTGAGGGGCCTGGCTTTACTCTCTCTTTGTAGCTCTCCTTAGACAATCTATGTTTTTGGCTTTTGGGGATTTTCACTGAATAAGCTTCTTACTCTCTGTTTTACATATTGCCCTGTCAAGGGCACATTGCCTAGCCTCTTAGGCCTCCTGAAATTTAGGTGGAAGCCTTTTTAATGTTTGAACTCCTGCATTTTGAATACATCTAACACTAATGCCACATGGGTGATACCAGTGTCTGTTTCCAGCTGGAGCAGTAGCTAGACTTTCTGTTTTTTGGCTCTGGAGGTTGAGTGTCTGGTTTGCTGAACACTCGAAACCTGATTTTGAGGAAAAAATTTTTTTTTGTTGGCAATTTTTTTTTTCAATCTGGTGTAGTTGTCACCTCTATTTTGGAAAGTGGGGCTCTGTGTTTTTTTTTTCTCAAAACAAAGTCTTTCATCGTTGTGATTTTGAGGCTAAAGGGTAAGAACTTGCCGCCTCCTGTGATGCCCTCCAGACATCGTTTTTATTGTTTTGTTTCTCTTAGGCAATGGAGATTTCAGCTCTATATTTGCAGTCTATGGCCTTCCTGCTACTTTTTTTGGGTTAAACTTATAACATTTTAAATCATCCTGCTGAGTTCTCTGTTTTTGACTCTCAACATATATCTGACTAAAAGCCCCCAAAAGTAGCCATGCCATTGCCTCAATATTTGACTGCTTTGATATTTTTTTGAAAGATTAATCAGTTTACTATGCTTAATCTCAGTGTCAGGCAAAGTCTATGGACATGAGAAAAATTTAGACAAACTTTTTTCTGAGCCATAACACAAATCAGCTGGAGTCCAATAGTCAATATATTCCTTCTTCTCAGCAGAAAACTCCCCAGCCTGGTATTTATAAGTAAGCTTTCTATCAGCATTTTGGTCATTTGAACTTTGATCAGAATCCCTCATATAGAAGAGCTGAAGGCATTTTATCTCTTCACTAGTAGGGAACATTCTAAATCTTTTTTTTTATCTCTTCTCATAAGCCATTTCCCAAAGCTCATAATCCATTCAGAAATGACTTTACCCCACTCCTCTTACCAAATTTTGTCTCAGTTATTTTTTATTTGTCACTGGTACAAAATATCTGACACTCAAAATTAAGGAATGAAAGGTTTATTTAGCTTATAGCTAGTGGAACTTTTAATCTATATTTTTCTGACTTTAATACAGATGGCAGCTGCTCATGGAAGCAGAAAATAAAGAACAGCAGAGGAGGAGTAGCAACTGTGGTATCTATCAAGTTTCTTTCTCTCCCTTCTATGTTGACTGCAAAGACCAGAGGTCCCCCAAGAAAGTGGTGGAGTGAAGTGGTGCAACCTCACTGGTTAAGCTCCTCCAAAGAAATGGCGTTGCAAAGCTCAGAACTCCTCTAAGGAAGTGGGGCATGCAAAAGCCCTCCTCAATCCCTTTATATACCCTTATTATGCTGAGTCATTCTAGGGTGGGGCTGCCATGTGCCAGGGTGTTGTGTCATCAAGCTGATCCAGCCAAGCTTTTGGCTTCTCAGGTGGACATAATGTCAACCAGTACAGGAGGGTGACGTGGTGGTCCTCCACATCTCATTGTTCTTTTGGCATTTTCCACACCTTTTCAGGCTCCCATGGATGCCATATCTCTGCCGTTGCCTGAAGTTACTATCTCATGTGTGTGTGAGCACTGTCTTTGTTGTATACGAGCTCTTTTCTTTAGCATTGTTCTCTCTGCTCATACTACTCTGTCTGAGTTGGTACTTTTTCTTCTTCTTGTTTAATCACAGTGTCTTATGTACTTATGTACATCAGTTCCTTCTAGGCACAGCATTTCTTACCTCTCTATTTTCTTGTTCTAGAAAGGCTAACAATTAATTCCCGTGCCCAGCTCCATAGACTTTCAAGAGATAGTGTTAGAGTACTTACCAATAGCTCTCCTATACCCTATATATTTTTGTTTTTTAATTTTTATTTTTTTATTTTTTTGAGACAAGGTCTCATTATGTAGCCGAGGTTGTCCTTGAACTTGTGGTAATTCTCTGCTTCAGCCTTTTAAGTGTTGACATTACAGGCATGTGCTACCATACCTGGTTTCTTTGGTCTTTGAATTGTGAAAAAAACAACCCCCCATCCAAAAAACCCTCCCAAACCTGAGCTAACACAAATTTCCTTCATCATTGCTTTATTTTTACTAGTGGAATTGGAATGAGGATGAAGAGAAAGAAAGGAAAGAGTAGGTTAATGCAAGGTTGTGTAGTATCCGGTGGAGAACTGTTTCATAGAGACATAGCCTATAGCTCATCACATGGGCCATCTCTTGAGAGGCAGTAGAGATCCATAATGTCTCAGAACAGGCAAATAGACAAACTTAGGTTTAGGAGGGAGGGAGAGTAACAAATTTGTCAAGTGATTTCTTATTTCCTGCTTCTCATTGGCTCATGCTCATCCAATTACTTTTAAATTTCCTTGACTTGGCTCCTCCGACCATGTGTTTGGGAAGTCAACAGCTCAGTCTGGTCAGGTGGGTCTGGGAGCTGGAGCTATGTGACTCCTCATGGGGCCTGGACGATGGTCATCATCTAGGAACTGGTCATGTGAAGAGAGGAAAAATCATTCATGTGGTTGGGTTCTCTGGTAGGCAGATTGGATGCTTTGATTGCTTTTCTCTGGTTGCTGAGACAAACACCTAGCACCCAAAATTAAGGAAGGAAAGGTTTATTTAGCTTACAGTTTATGGAGGCTTTAGTTTATACTTTTCTGGCTCTAAGACAGAGTAGCACAAGTCAATAGTTCATGGTGGCAGAAGACAGAAAAAGCAAGAAGAGCAAAAAAAGAAGCAGCAGTGAGAAAACCTCTTTCCTTCCCTTTCCTTGTATGCAGGCTGCCCACCCAAGGCAGGTGCAACATTCACAGCCATGATGTCTGCATTGGACCAAGAACCAATCAAAAACTCTAGAAGCCCAGCCCATGACTTCATGGGGCTTTAGGGGTCATCCAGACACAAACCATAATGTTGCATCCCACAGATTTGACACAGCATATAAAATGGTTCCAATTCATCCTACTTTCCTCATATTAATAATGGAGAAACAGATTAGAGAAATAAAATAAATTGTCCAAAGTTTCACAGCTACTGATTGAGCTGAGGGTAATTCAGGATACATTTCCATATGTTTTCTGATACTTTGAACTGAATAACTTATGCTTGTCAAGTTTCTATCTTTTCTTTTTCTTCTTCTTCAAACACTTCTTCTTCTTGTTTAATCACAGTGTCTTATGTACATCTCATCACTTTCCATTGAGCCAGCCAATTACCAATTGAGCCTGATCTGTCTCAGTGAGAAAGGCAGGATGGTTCAGTGGCAGCTAATCACACAAGGCAGACTTTTTTTTTAAAAAATATTTTAAAGAGTGTTCAGGGTCTCACTACTAGATCAGACTCATAGCAATCTGTGTGTGTACAGCTTCCCAAGAGCTGGGAATATAGGCGTATACCACCATGCCAAGTCTCAGCATGCCCCAGGGGTGGGGCTGGCATGGCAGGCCTGGGTATCGAACCCCCGGACCCTGTGCCTGCTTGCAGGCATTTTAATCCACTGAGCTATTTGGCTGGCTCTCCAAGGCAGATTTTTGACAGTAAGTAATTGCTTGTTGTGATGTAATTCTTATTTGTACCTCTAGTTACTAAGGCCTCTGTAAGACAGTTTAAAGCAGGGGAGGTGAAGGAAAGTTGGGTTCTGGGTATAGGTCAGGGGCAGGATGCTTGCCAACCATTTGGGAGGTCCTGCATTTGATTCCTGAAATATAACATAAAGGTCACAAACAAAATAAGAATGTTCCTTCTAGATTTAGGTTATCATTTTTACCCAGGATTCCTGGAAAGTAGGATCAGGCCTACAGAAACTAAATTTTGACTTATCAGTGGCTTATTTGATTGGTAATAGACTAATCTATGGTCTTTAGGTACATGAAAAGCCCATTTAGAAAAACACGGCCACTAATGAACTGTCCTGATTTGCTTTGGGTATAATTGCCTTTTATAAGTGGAAGAGAGGTGCTATCAGAGCACTGTTAGGGGTGGAACAAATGTCAGGTAAACTCTATTCAAGTTCATGATATGAGCCCATTAACCATCAACAGCTGAGCAAGACCCTAGTCCTTAGAACTGGTTATCTTTGTGACTGCTTTATATTCACAATGGATTCACTTGGGTTTGTGAGTAAAAGGAAAGGAACATGCTTGGTGGGCATGGAAATTCCAAGTGGTGGCAGCTGTGAAACAAGTTACTGGAAAAATCTACAACTTGTGTTCGAGAAAGAGAGGCAGTGAAGGGGACCAGTCAGCTAGCCTGAATGGGGATAAACAATGGTCAGCTTTATACGCACCTTCTTGATGGCGTTGTCTTCATCCCCTTCCTCTGTTCTTGTTTCCTCAAAATTAACAGTGCTAAATATGAAATACAATTGCCTTGAGCCAGGTCCATTCGTGATCTCAGGAGTGTTGGAATATTTCCTCATCCTGTTATAGGTTTTTCTTACTTATTCCTGCCTACTTCCATAAAGAAAGCTCATGTACTACCAGAAATAAAGTAATAAATAAAAGCCAGTCTTTGCTGCTGGCTCTGTGCATGTGGAGAAGCAATTATTTGCAAGACGGCTGTTAGCAGGCTTGTGGGGGATCCTGAGGGTGTCTGCTAATAAGGTTGTGATTGAGGAAGGCTACAGGACTATGAGGCTTCCCAGTATAAAATGCAATTCTAATGTCTTCGGTGCAGTTATCTGCCCTTCTTGTCTCCTTTTTACTTGAGTCTGTTCTGAGATTCCACTCGGTGTTTTCATATAGAAACACTTAGATGATGACACACAAACTTCCCTACTCAGTTTGTCAAAAGGTTTGGACCTAGAAAGCCTCATGGAAGGGGCCAGCATGTAGTAGAACTTCCATGCATTTTAAAAGCAGAGTTTGAAGCCAGGCTTGAGGTTTCATCTTGCAACTGGGTCTGGTTGAGTTATATAGAAACTTCTAAAGCAATTCAATAGTACTTTTATGTCTGTTGAATCTAATAAAAAAAACTTGGACTTGTATTTTCTGTTTCATTTTTCATTTCTTTTTCCTATTGACTTATTTTTAGTGTATTTCATTAAAGTGTAGAAGGGCTGCAAACAATGTAAACTTCGAAAGAAAATGATGAAAAAGAAACAACTGATTCATTGGTATTTTGAGAGGCTATGCTCTAAGTTATACAGTCTCTTCACATACTGACCCAGGGCTGTTGTACAGAGTTCTCTGTCTCCAAATAAGGAAAGGAACAAGGACCCTTTGGTCCCTAGTGTTCCCCCTCAGCCTCTTTTGGGGAAAGAGGATACATACCAAAGAGAGTACAACACTGTGGTCTCTTCCTCTCTTCCTTCCTGTCCCACAATCCCTCAGGCTAGGAAGAGGCAAATGTTTCTTTCATTTCTGGAAACACAGGTCTTCTATTTTCCTTATCCCAGGCTGAAAAAACAGGCTGGGTGCCAAAGGCCTCTCCCCAAAATGCTTCCCAGTATCTGAAAGGCATGAAGGTCAAAAGTTTGGGGACCTCACTGTAGGCTCCAAGCAGACTGGATTTTAGAGGGGTACTGGAGGGTGCCACAAGTCCACATATACTTAAGTTCCTGGGCAGTTGTCACAGTCTGCTCCTCATGGACAGGTTTTGACAATTTATTAATTGAGGTAAAGACCATCTATTCTAATTTTCCGTAGGGTTTTTTTTTTTTTTTTTTTTTTTTTTAATTATGAATGGTTGTTGGCTTTGTCAAATGCATTTTCTGCATTTATTGAGATGGTTTCATGACTTTTTGTCTTTGATTCTGCTAATATAGTATATTATATGAATTGATTTTCATGTGTTGAATTATCCCTGCATCCCTGGGATGGTTGTGGTGTATGATCTTCTTAATGATTTTCTACACTCTTTTTGCTGGTGTCTTACTGAAGATTTTTCCATCTATGTTTATTAGGGAGATTGGCCTGTACTCTTCTTTTTTGGTTAAGTTTTTCTCTGGTTTTAGAATCAGGGCAATATTTGCTTCCAAGAATTTGATTTTGGATGTAGTACTACTTCCATTTTAATTTTCATAAAGAGTTTTTTATCAGTGGCATTATTTTTTTCTCTAAACTTATTGTAGAATTCATTGATAAATCTGTCAGGGCCTGGGCTTTTCTTTGTTGGAAAAGTTTTAATTGTGTTTTCAATTATTTATTTATTATTTTTATTAAAGAACAAATAGCAATGAGACAGTTTCAAGACAAATTAACAGGACAGATTCAATAAATTAATGCATTGCAAACTGTTTTCATAATGATGTTTTCAATTTCATTGGCTGACATTGGGTTGTTTAGAATTTTTATAGCTTCTTGATTTAGTTTTAGCAATTTGTGTCTAGAAATCTGTCTTTTCCCATTGTTTTCCATCTTTCAGAATATAGATTCTCATAGTAGGTATTGATCATCTCCTGGGTTTCTGTGGAATCTGTTGTGATTTTCCCCCTTTTCATTCCTAATTGTTTGAATTTGTGTTTTTTCTTTTCTCTTTTTGATGTGGTTGGCTAGTGGTTTATCAATTTTTTTTTTTCAAAGAGCGAACTCTGATTCATTGATTCTTCATTGATGTTTTGTTAGTCCCTAATGCATTAATTTTTGCTCTTTATAATTTCTTCCCTCATAAGAACTTTGGGTTTGATTTATTTTTCTTTTTCTTGAAGTTTGAGGTTCAATGTTAGATTGTTTACTTGATGTTGTTTTGTTTTTCTGATGTGTGAGTTTATTGCTATAAATTTCTCTTACAGGATGCTTTCATTGCATCCTATACATTTTAGGATGTTGTATCAACATTATAATTTTTATATACTATTTACTTTTTTCTTTAATTTTCTTTGTGATCCATTGGTTGTTCAGAAGGGTGCTGTATAATTGTAGTTTTTGTGGCTTACTTTGTTGTTGATTTTCAGATTCATTGTGCCATGGTCAGATGTGTGGGATGATTTTAATTCCTCTTTATTTACTTAAACATGTTTGGTTGACTAATATATGGTCTATTTTGGAGAACATTCCATATGCAGCTGAGAAGAATGTATATTCTGTTGTTTTGGGGTGGAACACTCTGTAGACATTTGCCAAATCTTTTTGTTCACAGGCTTGGTTTATTTCTTTGTTGATACTTTGTCTAGCTGATCTATTTTCTTGAAAGAATCACTGTTATAATAACTTTAATTTATCTTACATTTTACAGAAGTCTGAATGATTTTAAAAAAGCACCTTCTACCCCATATCATGTTTCTCTGCCAGCTGTTAAAGAAGGCAATAAGTATGTCAACAGTTTGAGCATGGGCAAGGATTTCAGATCGACCAACCACTCACCAAAGAAGTTGGTAACTTTTTATCTTGTTTTTAATACAACGATAAATCCACTCTAATGGTAACCCTGTCCAGCCAATTCCTCAGAACACACTTTGCAAAATCAGTGGTGATTAGCAAACTAGTTAGCTTTGGCACAGAGCTGGGCTCGCTTGTCCATGACAGCCTAGAAGCCAGTTTTGATACTGGCAACAGAGCACTGCAAGAAATAGAGCTGGGTGTCCTTCTGAATTGTGTCCGATAATTGGCATGTGTGACAAGTGACATATTCCTTGATATATCTTCTTAAGACATTTTCTGTCTGTTTCTGTTGGAATCTTTCTTTGATTACAAGTTGGTTATTGCCATCTATAGAACCACTTGTACCCAGTTCTGCCAATAAAAATGGAAGATGTTTGAGCTGATGATATAATAGTTTACAGATATCTGTAAAATTGACAAAAGTTTTCTTGGTTCCTATTCAGACAACCTACGGAAGTTTCGTGACAAATTTTCTTTTCTCTCCTGCAACCATCTCTGGATTCTTTTTCTTCATGATGTTCAATATTTGATTCAGTAGCTCTTCATATGTGTAGTCTCTCTCTGAGCCTGCCCAAGTAAGGCCTGTCTGGTTACTGAATGAAATGACCTCATCTTTTTTTTTGTTGTCCTCATCTTCTAAAGCTTCATCTTTTTCTAGTATTTCATCCTCATCTGGGAACTTGAAATTCTTGTTTTTCTTCTTTTTATTGCCAAACATAATATCAGGGTCATCCTCTGGTACAACTGGCTCTTGAATGTCACTTTCACTCTTAAGATCCTTTATACCGTCTTCTGCTTTATCAATACTGGATATCTTTTTTGTTGTTTTTCTTCTTTCCTTTTTTTTTTTTTTGTGCAAGGTCTCACTACACAGCCCACACTCATAGTGTTCCTCCTGATTTCTGCCTCCCAAGTGCTGGGATTATAGGTGTGCCTTCTTTTTCTTTTGATTAAAAAAATTCAAGTCATCTAGATCATCAGAAGCATCTTTCTTCCTACTGTCCTCTTTATCGGTTTCCACATCTTTGTCTTCAGTTGGTTCTGGCTCTATTTCTTTTGTTTCTGAGAGCTGGGTTTCTTCTGTCTGCGCATCCCCTTTCTCATCTAACATAAAGGGTTTATTCTTCTTTTTCTTCTTGCTCATAGTAGGATAAAAAAAAAAAAACATCTTATCCCCAGACATGGTTGAAGCTTGCATAGACTTGGCACAGATAAGAAGTGAGAGACGTCAGTCCCAGGCCCAGGCGTCAGTGCTGCTCCTCCCCGATACCACTAGAAGCACTGCACTAGACGCTTGCATCAGTGAAACAGGATGACACCCTGCCCTCCTCAAACGTTGGAAATTGATCTATCTATATGTGAAAATGGAGTATTAGGGTCCCTCACTATAATTGTGTTAGTGCTTATTTGGTTTTTCATGTTTGTTAAGGTTTGTTTTATGTAGTTGGGTGCACATGTGCCTGGTGCATAACTATTTATTATCATTATCATTTATTATCATTATCTCTTTTCCTTGGAGTTTTCCCTTAACATGAATGTAGTGATCTTCTTCAATTCTTTTGATCAGTTTGGCTTAAAGTTTGCATTGTTTGAAAATAGAATAGCTAACTCTGCTTTTTTTCTGGGTTCCTGTGGCATAGAGAATTGTTGTATACTCTTTGACTTTTAATCTATGAATTTCTTTTTTGGGTTAAATATGTTTCTTCAATACAGTATACTGTTGAATCTTGCTTCTTGATCCATTCTATTAGTCTATTTCATTTCATTGGTGAGTTAAAACAGCTTATGTTGATGGTTATAATTGATAAGCATTGGTTTATCTTTTGTTTTTTTATTGGTTTTCCTTTTGTTTGTTTCCTGTCTTTCTCCTGTTTAATTGCTTGTCCCACCTGGAAGCTTCTTTCTATTGGTGTGTATGTGGTTTTTTTTTTTGCAGTACTGGGGATTGAACTCAGGACCTTGTGCTTGCCAGGCAAGTGCTTATTCTACTGAGCTATCTCCCTGGCCCAGTCTTCATTACTTCTAATATTCTCTTTGGAGCATACTGTAGAGCTAGTTTGATGATCATAAATTTTTTTCAATTGTTCTTCATCATGGAAGTACCTTATTTCTCCATCAATTTTAAATATAGTTTTACAGGGTACATAAATTTGGGTTGAAGATGTTTTTTCTTTAGGGATTGGAATACCTCATTCCAAACTCTCCTTGAATTGAGGGTTTGTGTTGAGAAGTCTGCTGTGATTTTGGTGGTGTTTCCTTTATAGGTGATGTGTTCCTTTTCTCTGGATGCTTTTAATATTTTGTTCTTGAGCTGAATTTCTGGATTTTAGTTTTTGGCTTTTTAAGATAGGGTCTTGCTATGCAGTTCAAGCTGGCCTTGAGCTCCCTTTGAAGCCCAGACTGGTTTTGAACTTGCAACAATCCTCCTGTGTCAGACTCCTAAGTACTGGGATTATTGGCATGTGCTACCATGCCAAGTCTGGAATATTTATTTACTTGTTTAATTTTGGTATGGAGAATTGAACTCAGGACCATGTTCTTGCCAGACAGCTATCTCCCTGGCCTTCTAAAATCTTGATTATTATGTGCCTTACTGTAGATTTATTTTGGTCCTGGATATTTGGAATTCTGTATCTTTTATTTATTTGTGTGTCAAATTTCTCATTACTTTTTGGGAAGTTTTCTGCCATTATTTTTGTGGGAAGAAGCTTTTAATAGCTTTTGTGCTACCTCTAGCTTTCTCACTAAGTCCAGCCAATCTTATGTTTTTCTTACTCATTTGCTTCATCCTGTAGTTGTTTGATTGATTTTTTTATATTCTCTTGATATTCTTAAAATATCTTTCTTTTCCTGTCTTCTAGATCTAATATTCTGTTCTCATCTTCATTCAATCTGCTGTACATACTTTGAGTGGAGTTTTTAATCTCCTGGAGTTATGTTTGAATCTGTTTCTTTGATTCCATTTCTTGTCTATGTTTGACATTCATTGGCTTTCATCATTTTCTTGAGTTCTATTTATTTATCTGTGTCTACTTTAATGTTTTTAATTTTGATCATTTCTTTTTACATCTTAGAGAATTTTTTTATGGCCCTTTGATTTGTTTTTTCACTTGTGCTGCTATCATTTCAGAGAGTTCTATTTGTTGGCTTCTGATTTCCTCTGTCTCTTTGTCTCTGGACTTTTCCTGGGTGGTACGGGCATTTGAGATTGCATTTTTCACCTTGTCATTTTCTACTTTCTTTTGTTTTTGGTGTTGGTGCTTGTAGATTTCTTATGTTAGCCTTATCACTAGTGTTGAGGGTTTCCTAGGATATGTCTGTTCCTCTGGTTGTCTTCTAGGTGTGTGTGGTTCTTGGTCTTTATGTTATTCTTAAGAGCTTACCTTCCTCATGTATTAAGGATTAGGAGTTGCTATCAATTTGACTAAGGGCCCATTCCTTTGATACTGGACTATGGTTATGGTTATGATCACTTACAATTTCAGTGTTATACAGGAGGAAAAACTTATCACATATATGAAATCCTGGTTAAAGTAGTTTAGTTGGCAATAACAATAGACTCAAGTACAGCCTGGCTATTGAAAAACTGTGATAACTCTTAGCCTGATAATCTTTAACAGGAAGAGGAAGTTCTATAGATATACAATATAATCCAACTTACACTAGGAACTTGTATGCAATGATTTTTCACTTAGTAGAATCATTTTATTCTTTTTTGTGGGGGAGGGGTAGGAGGTTAAGAGAATGGAGAGATGAATGAGATTAAATATAGTAGGAGCAAGATTAGTGGGCACAGGATGGTCATCCAGGTTTTGGGTAATTGTAGGACACGAGAGGGAAGATCTGGAGGAGAAGGCCTAGGAATTTTGAAGTAAACATGAAAGAAAAGAGACAATGTTTTCTCACATGAAAGTATGATAGAGTTAAGTGAGATAGCTGATAAAAGAGAGGAAGAGAACAAATGGAATAAAATAAAAAGTTTGAGAGCTAAATGATGAGTGAGAGAGAAAAGAGGGAAGGAAAGAAAAAAGAACCAAAAACTAATAGCAAACAAAAATATCCTCACACACTGAAAAAGCAACATCATGTGGAAAAATAAAAAAAAGGACAAAATGGAACAGAGAAAAAAATTAGAAAAGAAAGAAAAATCAAGCAAACAGAATTAAATGAAAAGGCAAACAAATAAAGTGAAAAACAAAACCAAGCTCTAATCCAGCCAAATACCAAGAGGGAAACCAATCAGACAAAAAATAAAAGTAGCGAAATTCCTCTAGTGTTCACAGTTCTGAAGTAGGTCTAGAAATGGCCAAGATATATATATTTCTGGTTTTTTGCTTAGTTCTTTAAAGAGAATTAAAAAATAGTAAAAAGAAAAACTCACTAGAGATGATACAGAATTTCACTAAACAACATGATAAGAATTCAACCATGGTTTTTCTATTGCATATTGTTGTCTTCAAATGAGTTGATCAGATTACCAGATATTTGCATGCAGAGTTAGCAAAAAAAAAAAAAAAAAAATTAAAAAGAAGAGAGAAAAAAAATTTAAGCATTAATGGCTCTTTTCAATTGACCAACAGAAATTAGTAGTACAATTATCCAAGGTATCCTGTGTATATACATATACATTTCTGATCCCAATCCAAGATTGGATTTATGTCCAAAATTGCAGGAGGATTTTGTTGGGTTTGAGTCTCTGAATTTGGGGATAGGATTAGTTTTCTGTGGTTGGAGTACTTCCCAGTTGTTTAGAAAACAAAAAGGGTGGGGGAGAGAAAATATAAGGAAAGAGAAGGTAGAACCCAACCCACCCACTTACTTTCTTTGTATCTTGTCCCCAAGCACAACACTGTTTCTCCTAATTACCACCTGTTGGCTCCTACTGTTACCCTTGCAAGAGATACTTCCATACTTCTAGTCCTGCCTGTTCATCCTGTGTATCTTAGTCAATTTGATTCTATCACTGGTGTTCTTGCAGATCTCTGGGCCTACCAGCTGTCCCAGGTCAGTGGGAAAAACGGAGGAGCTGAACTCAGACTCCTCTCACCAGCTGCTTCCCACCCCTGTCAATCATTTATTTTAATTGTTATTTGTTTTATTTTATTCTTTTTTGTTTCCCAGCTCAGCCCACCCTTACGGTGGGGCTGACATGGCGTGTGCTGCCTGGGATCAAACTGTGGTCTCCTGAGCCTGTCTAAGCTTGCCTAAGCAGGCACTTTAGACCACTGAGCTATCTCCCCAGCCCAATAATTTGTTTTTATTTGTAATTATATCCCTAACTTTGAGCAAAGATACTGGCCTGGAGTGGGTGTTTTAAAATCATTGTTGAGTAAGTAAAAAGGTATTAGGTGCTCCCGGTGGATCCTTTAGTGGTAGAGACACAGGTAATATTATAGCACTACCCTTGCCTTTTGCTTTTATTATTTGGAAGACTCACATTCCTCAGGAAAGGGTCTAATTTCAGTTCAACACATTCAAGTTTCATAAAAGAAGCTGATAGGCAGCTCCCTATGACCACTGAAGAGTAGGGTGAAAAAAATGGATGAATCATCTTTCTGGGCTTGAAACACAAAAACAGAGCTAATGCAACCCCGAGAAAAGATAAGAGAGGGGAAAATGGTCATGACTTCAGGCCTCACTGTTTCTACTGTGTCAATAGCTGAATTTGAGGATGATTTTTCTGGTTCAGGCAGGAGCTGTCTGGGCAAGTGATCAAGGGAAGTGGGCACTGGCAACAGACATCATACTGGTGCCCAGGGCCATGGCTGCAAGGGAAGACACAGTATTGGTGCATTCCAGGGTACACTGACCCAGGCAGGCTGCCACTCCTGGACAGCATGCCACTTTATGGTTGCAGCAACAATGACACCTGCTGTTTCCCCAGGGTATTTTGTGAGTCAGAGGAAAGCACAGCTGCTACACTTCAGGACCTGTATTTCACTGGTGAAGTCAGAAATCTGGGAGCAGCCTTTTTTCTCTCCTTTCCTTCTTCTTCCACATTTGCCAATAGCCAGTTGGATGGATTTCACCTTCTAGCTGTATCTTGTCTATTATTTGCTTTTTTCTTTCGCCACTGCCTGAATCCAAGCTTTGTTTTTTTTTTTTTTTTTTTTTTTGCCTAATGATTTTTTCCCCCTAATGATTTGCAAGAGCCTCTGGTGAGTTTATTTCAGGATCCAATTCAAATGTTTTTATTTTACTTTTCACAGTTTTGTCAGCATTATCTCAATCAAGTCTCTCCTCAGATTAAATTCTACAATGTACTCTTTTCTATCATTGCTCAAGGATCCCCATTTTTTTCTCCAGCCTCATTTATTATACTTTTTTCTCTCTGCTAAATATTTTAAAAGTTACAAATGTTTCAGTCATAGAATTTATAATGCTTTTTATCTTACTTTTACTGTTTGTTTTTTAGAGAGAATTAAACACAGTTAAATAAATTAGAAACAACACAGAATTTCACTAAAACAAAATGATAGGAATTCATTTTGTTTTATTATTTGGCATATTGTCTTCAAATTAGTTTTTCAGATTATCAGGCATCAACATACAAAATTAGTCAAAAATTGGTCAGAATTTTTTAAAAAGAGAAAAAAATTTAAGCATTAACTGTCCCTTTCAATAGATCAGTACAAATCAGTAGCACAATTATCCAAGCTAAATACTTATAGGGTTTTTAAAAAATTTTTAAATATTTTTTTAAAAAAGAACCATAGGAGCTTTTGTACAGCTTTAAAATAATACATATGTATATAATAGAAGATATATGCTTTCTATTCTGAAAACATATAATCTCAGTTCTATTTCAGAAAGCTTTAAAAGGTTACATAGTATTTTCTATATATCCTTATTGCCTGCAGATAAGGACTGTCTTCCCTTCAGAATTGTATACATTTTGCTTCTTTTTCTTGTCTTGTCATTCTGGCTAGAGTCTTAAGTACAGCATTAGAAGTGAGAAGAAGTGACGACCTTTTTGATCTTAGAAATATTCATCCCTTCATTTTTAAGTGATATTAGCTCTGTTTTCCATTAATGTCCTTTTTTTAAAAAAAATTAAGGAAATATTCTATTATTAGTTTGTTGAAAGTTTTGGGCTTTTAAGATAATAAATTGATGAATTTTGTCAAAAAATTTAAAGCTGTTAAGATAGTCACATAATTTTACTTTGTACATGGATTTTTTTTTTTTTTTTTTTTTGAGATAAGGTCTCATATGTAGTTCAGCCTGGCCTTGATGTCACAGTAATCCTCCTGTCTCACAATCCCAAGTGCTGGGATTGCAGGCCGTGCCATCATGTCCAGCTGGACTGATTTTTAAATGTGCAGCTAACCTTGGATTCCAGAATAAGCTACTTGGTGATTCTTTTTATATACTACCACATTTGTTTTGATATGTACTTTTAAGGATTTTTGCCTCAGTGTTCATGAAGGATAATGATATGTACATTTTTTTTGGTAATATCTTGGTCTGTTTTTGCTATTAGGTTTGTGATAACTTGATAAAATCACTTTTTTTTTTGGCCAGCTCAGCCCATGCTGGGGCAGAGGCTGGTGTAGCATATGTTGCCAGGGATCAAACTGTGGTCCTTCTGCTCTTGCCTAACCTTGCCTAAGCAGGTACTTAAGACTGCTGAGCTATCTCGCCAGCCTGAAGAAGTTGTCTTGACTATAGCCCAGGTATGCTGGGGCAGGGGGCCAGATTCCTGAGAGACCAAAACGAGTACCCAAGGATTGCATGCAAGGCACAAAGTTTATCAAGACTTACTAACAGATACTGATCAGAGAAGATATGATTAATTAATACAGGGAAACTTAGGCTAAGCATTTAGGTGTCCAACAGCCCTACTCAGAGGGTCCACTAGGGGCATTTATTCTTTTATGTAGCCATTTGGCAAATTCTCTTAAGGGTGTGTATTCAATAAGGAATGTGCCCTGCTCGCCAAGTCCATGAGGATCTCAGTAGGTCCAGTGGAGATGAACCGAACAGGTCTTCATACTATCCAGAGGTGACTGGCTGGACTGTAGCGCTCTGCAGTGTACTCTTCCATACCTGGTCATTACAGGGAGCAGATTTTATAAACTGTGTGGCAGTGACATCATTATCTGGCTTTGTTCTGTTTTCTGGCCAATGTGCCAAGAAATAGCTGACCTACCTAGCACACGTGCAGAGGGCACTTTCCACAGGTAACAGTACCTCGTTCAGTTTCCAGGGCTCTTGCCACCGTGCTTGTGTAGACAGTTCATCCCTGTTAGCTTAAATGTGCCCCTGACTTGGCAAGCCAAGGAACACAAAAGGGCATGTAAGGGACAGCATTAAGTGATCTCTCATCTTCTACTTTTCATAAGAGTTTGTGTAGAATAGGCATTATTGCTGTTTAAATATTTCAAAATAGCCATCTGGACCTACATATTTTTCTGTGGGAAGGTTTGCAGCTATAGACTTAATAATAGAGAGATGTTTGATTACTAACTTCTTGAATGAATGATGGCAGTTCTAGTTTTTAAGGGAATTTGTACATTTCATGTAAGTCATTTAATTTATTGGCATAATGTTACTTGTAATATTTCTTTATTATGTCTCTGAGATCTACAGTGTTGTCTTCTCTTTCATTTGTAATATTTGTAAGTCATATAACTGTTTTCTTATGGCTGGCTGGAGGCCTATTAATTTTATTAAACCTGAAAGAAACAACTTTTGGTTTTATTGGTTTTCTGTGCAGTTTTTCAGTTTTCCATTTCATTGACTTTTATACTTTTATGTATTATTTCTTTTTTCTTTCTCTAGGTTTAATTTTTTCTAGTTTCTTTTAAAGCATATGAACATCTAATTACTGTCTACCTTTGTTTCTCTTTCTGGCTTTTTTTTTTTTTTTTAATAAAGACAGAGTCTTGCTGTATAATAGCTCATCTGGCCTTGAATGCACTGTACAGTACAGGTTTGAACTCACAGAAATCCTCCAGACTTAGCCTCCCAAGTTCTCAGATTACAGGCATGTACCACCATGCCTGGCAGCAATCTACCTTTCTCTTTAAGAACTATTTTAGTTACATCCTACAATTGAAACACTATTTTCATTTTTATTTACTCCAAATTTTTTCCAGTTTTTTTTTTCTGGTTTATTTTTTACTCCTTGGATTATTTAATATTATTCTTTTCTGTCTTTCTTTCTTTCTTTCTCTCTCTCTCTCTCTCTCTCTCTCTCTCTCTCTCTTCCTTCCTTCCTTTCTTTCTTTCTTTCTTTCTTTCTTTCTTTCTTTCTTTCTTTCTTTCTTTCTTTCTTTCTTTCTTTCTTTCTTTCTTTCTTTCTCTCTACAGAATCTGGATGTGTAATCCAGGCTAGCCTCAAACTGACAATGATCCTTTTGCATCAGCCTCCCCAATGCTGGGATTACAGGGATATATTATCATGTTTTGTTTTTTTATTCACATAATTTTATTGAAAAACAAATAGCAATGAGACAGTTTCAAATCAAATTAGTAGCAGTTTCAATAATTAATGTATTGCATATTGTTTTCTTAATGGCTATTTGTTGTACAAGATTGACATGATATTCTATTTACAAACACTATTAGAATAGATCCCTCTATTCATTGAATTAAGAGCATGTAGATATATATCTATCTTAACTATTTTGAATCTACAGATACAAAATGGTCATTTAATTGTATCGCCTTTTTTGTTTAGTTTTGTCATTTAAATATTATAGATATGTAAATTCAGTAAAATATTCCAAAATAGTCCAGTAGTCCATAATAGTATTGGGTTTTTCTTATGTCCGGTAATGTCAGAAGCTGTTGACTTGAGTCTTTTACAGCTCAGCATAATAATATGGCTTTACTTCTTATACTTCATTTTTTTTAAATTTTTGTTTTATTGAAGTACAAATATCAATGAGACAGTTTTAAGATACCTTGACAAGATGGAGTTGATAAATTAATACATTGCAAACTGTTTTCATAATGTTTTGGTATCATAGAAGGTGCATACATGATATTATACTTACAGACATT
>PVKA01029803.1:8993-28038 GCA_004027165.1 Ctenomys sociabilis
CCCCCCGCCAGCTAGGACCACCGCTTGACAAATGCAATGCGCCACATTCGCCACTGCTCAGGCCTCAGATCTGTGCTCCAGTCTCTGACCCAAGGAGCCTGCACTGACTCCCAATCACTCAGATACCTCTACCATGCTGCTAAGGTTCTGTCCAGATGCATTTCTAGGTGGAGCTTGGAGGAGGCGACCGGATCACAGGGGTATGATATTCATCAGTGGACAAGTACACTCCTAAGTTTATAGCTGGGTGTGATGCTGGGAGGTGAAGCCTTCTGGGAAAAGGTGGGTCACTATGGGCGTGGCCTCCGAAGTTTCTCCCTTGATCCTGTGGTGCTTTCTGCTGGCCATGCACGGGCTTGGATGGGCTTCTCCTTTGCCAGCCACCCTGCCTTGGAGCCAGCCCACTATGTACTAAAACCTCTCCACCTTTAGCCCAAATAAACCTCTCCTCCTTTAACTTGTGCACTCTTACACCACCAGGTGTCCTTCTCACTGATTAGTGTAACAATTTACATGTCTTTCTACATTTCACGTCTGCCTCACCTACTAGACTGCAAGTTCCAGTTCCAAATTACTTCAGCAACACAGTTTAATTATACCAGAAACCCTAACCTTTGGGTGCTGCGGAACTCTGGAGGGCATCAGAAGACCACCTGCCCTTTCATGGATCTTCTTCCACGTGGACTGAGCACTAGGATGGCACCTGTCCAACAAATTGAACACCATGATATATTATGCAGCTGTTAAATGGCCCACCAACTTACGGTGTGGAGGAGTTGATGCTTAAAACTTAATTGTAAAAAAAACAGCATGAAAAATGGTACATATAGCATAGGAAAAGCACTGTGGAATGAAAACCACCAATATGTTTATTTTTTGTTTTATTTTTTATGTATTTAGAACAGGGAAGCCAATTTGTTTAAAATTATTTATGTTTGGAGGTTTGGCTAGGAGCTGTTCTTTTCTTTGCACCCTACTGTGGCTTTTTCTTTCTTTCTTTCGTTCTTTCGTTCCTTCTTGTGTGTGTGCGTTTCCAACTATTTCTCTAATGAGCAAATCCTGCTTTCACACTGAAATTCTGAATCCTTAAATTTTCATATTAAAGTCATTCTGCTATTTTCTTCCACAAGGGTTTTTATTTTATATCTCATTTACTTTAGGCCACCTGGAACCCAAACTTAACCAGCATTTTCTCCTCCTAAAGGCATTGCTAATACTACTCTCTCTACCTGTAATGTTGCCACTTCCCAAGTCCTAGCCCTATTCTGATTAACTCCTACTCACCTTTCAGAGCTCTGTTCAATTGCTAATTTCTCAGGAAAATTCTTCCTGATTTTTTTTTTTTTTTTTTGTCATTTTGAGATAGGGTCTCACTGTGCAGTTCAGGCTGGCCTTGAGCTCACTTGGTAGCCCAGGCTGGTCTCGAACTCACAACAATCCTCCTGCCTCAGTCTCCCCAGTGCTGGTATTCAGGCATGCATCACTACGCTAGCCTTCCCGAGTCTTCATTTGAAGGAGTCAGATAACTCCTCACCCGCATTTGGCACTATATTTACCTATACCTCAATTATAGTATTTCTGCCAGGGCATCCTGGCTTTACTAGGTTTATGTATGTCTGAAATTGAGGTTAAAGCTCTTTGGTTGATAGTTTATCCAGGGGCATAGTTGGTAGTGAATACCACAGTAGTATTTCAAAGATATTTCTTGAGTAGTAAATTCATTCATTCATTCACTTGTATTCATGGGAAAAGTGAGAACCAAATCCTAAATTCTGAGGTATAACTAATAACTAATATCAAAAATGTACATAACATGGAGCCAGGAAGATAACTCAGTGGTTAAGTACCTGCCTGGCAAGCAAGGACCCAGGTTCGATCCCTAGTGTAGGCCCCGGGCCAACCCAGCCACCAAAACCTGGTGTGCTGGCACATGCCTATAATCCCAGGGCTGGGGAGGCTGAGACAGGAGGATCACTATGAGTTCAAGCAGCATAGTGAGACCCTGTACTGAATAAATAAATAAATACTGATTTTTTAAAAAAGTACATAGCAATATGGTAATGATATAGATATGATGTCCTTAAAATGTCTACAAAATGTTAATAATTCAGGTGAAACCCTTATCATCTGTTAATATATAACTAATGTAAATGGCAGCAACATTGGGAGGTGAGCTGCTGTTGTGGCCACTATAATAATGACTCCCTGTGTGGCGGCCCGTCTCCAGGGTTCTGGTCCCGTCTGTCTGCCCCTCACAGCTGTCTATAACAAGCACTTTCACTGATGTCCAGGGACACTCAGAAAAGGATGGGCTCTGTACAAATCCATTACCAACCCAGGAAAACAACTCAACGAAATGAAAGTGTCCCCTAAAGCACTTCTGTGCTGAAGAGAAGACCACACAGATTGTCTCTACAATCCTCTAGTAATGTCTAAGGATAAAAATATTTTGAAGTTATAAAGTTAGTATTTACAAATAGCCACCAGGTAGATAGCATATATACTTTTTCACAGATTTTGAAAGTATCAAAGCAATTCCTACATTTAAATGCAATGTAAATGCATATATTTGCATATACTGTAAATACATACGTCTGCATGATATGCATGATCCTCTCCACATTTGAGAACCTGTTCTTTGAAAATGATGAGCCAACAGACAGAAGCAGTGCTATATCCTCATTATCATCTCTCCACACGATCCCCCTTCTCTTCATGCAGAAGAAAGAATAAGTATGTGCGATGCAGGAATGTGATGCTCTCCAAACAGTAAAGATGAGGCACAAGCTTGAGAGTGTCTCTCCCTCCTTGGGGACGACCACTGTTCCTGATAAAAGTCCTGCTAAAGGGCTTTGTATTTCATTAAAACTTTGGGATGATCCTCACTCCACAACTTGTCTCCAAATTACTCTCTGTCACCTTGGCCCCTAAGACTTCAGAATCAAGTGAGAAGAACCTCAAGGGTGCTTCTCGGGCAGCTGTATGCTCTTGGCATGCGGACTGTTCCTGGAGATGCTGACGTGAGAAGAACAGAACAGCAGAGACCTCCAGCGTTCCAGAAGCCTGCCTTGGTTAGCTCTCTAACCTCAATGCAGAATGAAGTCTTCCCCAGGCAGATGGAGAGCATGTTCTTGGAAACAGCTGCCTTTGCTACACTATCTGAGGGGCCACTCCTGTGGAGTTAAAGTTCTCCATCTTCCCAGGACTTTCTGGGATACAAGCCAGGTCAATGACGAGACACGTTAGTCTCCATCATAGCAGATCATGGCCTTATTTATAAACTCAAAGTCCAAACATGTCCAAGGTTATCTGTTTAAAATGACTATGAAAAAAAAAAAAAACCAGTAACTTTGGGCACACAGTTATCAGAAATAACTAAGCCGTCAGTGGTTTGTAGTCAGAATCATGTTCCTAAAGCTACCTGGGTTGGTTGTGTGACTGAGCTTTCAAAGCTCCCTACTTCCTTCTAAGCCAACACCTCAACTTGGCTTCCACGGACCCCTCAAACTGTCATGCCTGGCACCCACCACTCCCCCAAATCCACCTGACTGTTGGAAGCTGAGCCTGCCCTGCCTTCTTATCTCCCAACCCTCATCTTCACTAATCCTGTCATAAACTAATCTCCGCAATCCAGGCCTACGAAAAAGGTCACCTCCTTGACAGAACATGCCTGAAGTGCCATCCTGCTTTCTACTCCAACAATATTTATCTGTGCTATTCAAGAAGCACTTCCCTGTAGAAAGCTGCCGGTGCACTTGTTCACACACACACACACTCTGTGCTGGGTTGCATAGTCTCAAGAAATAAGAAGCCGGGCATGGTGGCGCATGCCTGTAATCCCAGCACTCGGGAGGCTGAGGCAGGAGGATTGTTGTGATTTCAAGACCAGCCTGAGCTACAAAGTGAGCTTAAGGCCAGCCTGAACTGCATAGTGAGACTCTGTCTCAAAAAGACAAAAAAAAAAAAAAAAAAAAAAAGAAATAAGAAGAGATGTTTCAGAAGTTAGTGTTTCATTTCAGACTTAGGAAATTGATTATCAAGTCTGTTCTAAGATACCTTTCTAACCATGGAGAGTTCACACTCACACATAATTCCAATCCCATTTGATTTTAGGACATGTTTATTTTTTTTGGCTTTGGTGCCAAGGACCGAACCCTGGGCTTCCAGTTCACCAGGCAAGTGTTCTACCACTGAGCCAAATCCCCAGCCCCTCCCATTGGACTTTGACTCCAAAGATATGAAGCAAAATTTTTTGCCAAGCAAAGAAAAATCTGGAAACTGTCTAAAGACACCCAGAAAGACTGGATAAATAGATGCATAAATCATTGAACAAATTTAAGGACAAAAGAGACCTCTCCAGGTCTCCCTTCTGATGGAATTATTCTCCTTCTGCACTTCCTTCCTCTACATTTGGATTGTGCTTCTGTTAAGTGTATGCAACAACCCATTTCATATTTAGTGGGATGAGGTTCTGTTAACCTCTCACCTAGCGACTGAGTTATTAGAAAGCAAAAGCCTCATGGTCCTGCCCCCTGCACATCACAGTTAGCCAGTAAGTGTGTGCTCAATGCAGTGTCTCAGAAAAGCTTGCTGTACTGTTTCTATGGAGTTCAAGAGACTGGGTTTTCCTGAGTCCTGGGAGCAAAGAAGTACTCTGTGGCTGAAACAAGACAAACCTTTGGTCATCCCATTAGCTTTAGAGGTGAGGAAACTGAAATCTAAAATGTCAAATATCTGTGTGAGACTGTACAGCTCTTAGAGACAGATGAGCACGAGAGCCCTAAGCTCTCACTCACCACTGGGCAAAGATTCTTTCCACTCCTTGTTTAAAATCGATTCCATGTCAGTCTTTCAATCCAGAATAATCTCCCCTACTTTTCCAACCTGCTGTGTTCCAGGCTGGTAGCAAAAGCGTAAGCCAGGAGGGGACAGAGGCTTGGCACAGTGGGGAATAAATATATCCCAGGCCACTATTCTCTGTGTGCCACAGTGGAGTTTTAAAAATTTATGTTGTATATTTTTCAGTAGAGTAAATGATCAACAATTCACTGTAAATTAATACTTTGTTAAAACACTTGATGAGGTTTCAAGTGACTTAATATTTCAATATAGTTATCCTATTAATTCTGCAAAATATTAAAAATGGATTGCCACTTTCTTAATCTACCTCAAAATGTAAATTCCTATTAAAATTACAGGGCCACTTTGGTTCTAGGATATTTAACAGTGAGTCCCTTTGTAAGAGACTCACTGTATGTTGGCATGGGGACTTCTTGTTCCCAGGGCTAATAATGCAGAAGAAACAGACTGGTGCATCCTTCATTCGGAGCAGCGACCTTGTCTTCAGCGTGTGTGTCAAGGTGGCCACCTCCTCTGACTTGTGCAATATTCAAAAGTTTCCCAGAAAGAGATATTTTCAGGGCTCTTATAGGACTCAAGCAAATTGGCTGGTGTCCTTTCTAAGTTGCACAGTTTGGCAAACAGAGATTCCTGCTCTGGTTCTCTGGCTTGATCTCTGGGAAAATGCAAATACGTTATCATCTGAGGTAATAATGTGGATAAACCAAAAGCTAAGTATCTAGAAAATAAAATACATTCATATGCTAATAACATTTGTCTTTGGGTGGTAGAAGCATGAGTAACTTTTTTCCTTCTCTTTTGTGTTGGTCTTTATAAATTGTCTATAGTGAACATTTCTATACCAGTAAAACCAAAAACCTCAGCTTATTTTTTTTTTTATTTTTGTTATGTATTTTAGTACAGGGATTATAGGGTCTCATTACACAGATGGGACTCATAGTGATCTTCCTGTTTTCAGCCTCCCAAACTCTGGGATTATAGGTGTGTGTGACTACACCCAATCTCAGTCCTCAGTGGGCCCTGGGAGCAGGGCTGGACCACCAGGCATCAAACCAGGTCCCTATGCCTGTCTAAGCAAGCACCTTAGTCTGCTGAGCTATTTGGCTGGCCCAAAAACTTCAGTTTACAATTCTATGACAGAAAAAGAAGAAATAAAAAAGATGTATTTATGTATATATATAGGATAACTTGGATAATTATACTGCTGATTTCTGCTCGTCTACTGAAAGGAGCAGTTAATGCTTAATTTTTTTCTTCTTTTTAAGTTCTTATAATTTTTTCTCATCAATTTTGCATGCATATATCTGGCAATCTAAACAACTAATTTAAAGACAACATTATGCAATGCAACAAATTCCTATTAATGTGTTTAGTGTTTTTTTTTACTATTTTTTATTCTCTTTAAATAATAAGGAAAAACAAAATTTTGCCAGAGATAAATATATAAGGACTAGATAGATTAGACTGTATAATAGTTAGGAGTCTACGATATTCATGACAAACAACCTAGAGAAGAGGCTCAATTCTGACTTCCGTGTGGATTTTATAAGGATGTCTTATTTTTTTTTTTTAATCTCTATGTTCCATCTAAATATTCCTAAGAAAATACACTGAAGACAGGTCACACTTGCTAGATCACAGGGCTCTCTACAGGCAATTAGAAGGTATTCTGGTGCTGACCTTTCTTGGAGGAGAAGCTGATCCAGAGGTCTGGGAGGCCTGGAAGGCTGGCAGTGGGTGAAGGAAGCTTCCGGGTGGAAATCAGCATCCCATTGGTTACAGGGCGAGGACTTTCCAAACTTACTTGAATCTAAAGGTGATGGTGATGTTTTCCGCAAAATAATCCGTTCATCTGGCTCTCTGATAACCTGAATAACAGTGTGCATTATTCTTTAGTTGTAGGTTTTTGTTTCATTTGGTTTGCTTGTTTTTGTTTTGTTTTGTTTCCCTTAATTTAGAGCTATGGGTCAGGTAGAAGGAAAAGAAATGGAGGTAAAATGATATAATATAGGCCCCGGGGATCCCCTGCAAATAAAAGAGGAGCTGCAGCACAGAGAACTAGAAACAAAATGCTCAGGAGTTCATGTCAAGGAAAAATAATCAGAAGTCTGTACATTTTGCATATAGTAATTATCCAAATTAACTCATGCTCTGAGCCTGGATTTCTGAGGGTGATGGATTATTGGGTCTGGGAAAGGATAATTTTTAGCAAAATATTTAAGTGCTATGGCTTAAGCATTGTATACTCCATTTTCTTGTTTTATACCTATTCTTACATTGTAATACTATCACATTGACAAAGCAATCAAACTTCAAAAACAAGTCATGTATCACCTCTGCGTATGAGGTGTCCCAATAGAGAAAAGCAGTGAGAGCCACTACTGATAAAGTAGGTATTGGGCCTAGATGCACCCTCCTTGGTAATTTATCCCACAAATGAAAAGAGGGGAGCAAACCAACAAGCCCCAAAGCAAAGTACAGTTCTTTGCATAGGCCCTAAACGAAAACTGTTCCATGTGAACAGCACTAGCTAGTTTTGTTTTGTTTTGTTTTGCTTAATTTAGAGCTAGGGGGTCTAAATGAAGAAATAAACTTAATTTAGTGCTGATTTCAGAATGCTCAGTAATTGACATATAATAACTGCAAATAAATCATTCCACAAATGCTAATTCTAAAATTACCTTTACGTTTGCCGCAAGGCTGTCAAGAGAAGAAGCTAGAAGAAAGAGGAACAGGTGTTTGAATGACTCATTATGACCAGTTAGCCCTAAAACTGCTGTTGCATTTATTTCACAGCAGTACAAAAGACGTTAGACAATGAATGAATTTTTAAAGAACTTCAATGATCCCTTGCAAATTACACGATCCTTATTAAATCTCCCTTGAGTCAGTCCAATTCTGTCTGAGTTGTTCTACCCTCTTGAGATAAACAGTGGGGTTTAATTATGCCACAGGTGAAAGGAGAAAGGGTAAAAGCAAAGCTAAAGTGAAGCAGTGGGGGTGGGGGAGATGGCTCAGTAGAATTAGTGCTTCCCTGGCAAGCACAAGGGCCTGAGTTCAATCCCTGGTTCTGTCAAAAAATAAAATAAAGTGAAGCAGTAAGTTCAATATCTTAAGCAGACTTAAAGCAGAAATAAACTAAATCTGTACAATGTGGCCAGGGCCTAAAAGACAGCAATATGAATCCACTACAAAATTCATATGCTCAAAATCCATCTTGTCAAGGTATCTCAAAACTGTCTCATCGATATTTGTACTTCAATAAAACAAACAAAAAAAAAATTCATATGCTCTGCCTCTTCCACCATTCTTTTCAGTTTTTGTAGACTCCTATTAATGCAGCAGCTCCTGAGTATATTTTTCCAAGGCAGACACAGATGTTATATTGAGGCAAACAATACATAAGGGGTTTAGGGAAACACAATGCAGCAAAAATGGAAATTGTTATGATTACCATAAATAATTATGAGACGCATGAAGACCAAGTGCCAGAGAACAGGATAGATCCCTAGCAAGTGAAATAATAAAAACACACAGAGAAAACAGTTGTAGTTGGGGGTAAAATGCTTTTCAAACAAGCATTTGTGTATTGGGGGGGTTGGGTTTTTTTTGGCGGAACAGGAATTGAACTCAGGCCCTTGTGCTTGCCAGGGAAGCGCTTATTCCACTGAGCCATCTCCTGTGCCCTAAACAAGCATTTGTATGACAATGATAAGACCATCATGGCATCCCCCAGTGTGTTTGGGGCCTAGGCACCCACAGAGAACTTTTCCTTGACTGCTGATTCCCTCATCGCTGGTAATAACACAGACAAAAAAATGAATTTTTAAAGCCTGGAAAACTTCATATCCTGTGGGTATACAAAAACGTGTGTTCATTTTGCCCCAGGAGTTCTCTTCTCTCCTGGCCTAAGCCGGGCAGTGGCAGTGCTAAGGTTCTCTGCAGCTATCACCACAAACCTGACTTCTACCCTGGGATGCCCCACTACTGGTTTTGAGCAGCCCCTCTCATGGAAGAGGTAGCATTTGCTCTTACTTCTCAGGCTGTAGCACATGGGACTGCAGTTTTCGGTGTCACCTGGAGGCTCATTAGAAAAGAATCCCAGGCCCTACCCAGCCCCGCTGGTCAGAATCAGTGTTTAACAAAGTCCCTGGGTGATTCAACTGTGAGAAACACTGCTCTATTCTACCGTAAGCCAGGATGAATGTACTAACAGGTGACCTGGGCAAAGGTCTGGCTTGAAGGCTATAAGGATGCCAAGGGTCTGAGCCCAGAGATGTGAATGTTGTCACTAAATATAGGTACGCCAAAAACTTAGTGTGTGACCTGCACACAGACTGTAACCTCTCTGGAACCTTAGTTCTCCACCTATAAGATTAAGAAAAGATGAAGACCAAGCCCAGCATGATATATGCATCCCACCACATCCAAGTCAGCATTAAACCCAACTTGTCCTCCCCCAAAAAGGACATCTGCTGTCATTTGATTTCACTGTACTAGGAAGGACAATACCTTTATAGGCTGTGTGGGTAATTTTTAATCCACAGAACTTAAATTAAATGTCAAAGGTGATGAAGCACTTTCTACTTCGAATGCTATACTCTGTCCTTGGTCAGCTGCTTTCAGTCACTAAAACCTAAGAACACTGGCTTTTGTTACAGCCACAACTTTGTAGCCTTTAGAAGGCTAAGTTAGGGAACTCTGTTGTAAGGAATGGGCACAAGTCCAGACCCACCTGGAGGCAAGAGGCCACCATCATCCATTCCTAGTCTAAGAATCTCAGTTAGGTTCTGGAGTGATGAACTTAGCTGCCATGGCCTTCACTGTTAACGCATTACATACTGCAGTCATAAAAGACCTCTGGGATACATGACAACTGACTCAGTGTGTGGTCCAGGAACTTCCCCATAGATCCTCAAAATATTTTAAGAACTCTGAAAGAGCAAAATTGTTCTCATTTATACTAACACCTGGCGTGGCTTTTCACTCTCATTTTTTCATAATCTTAACATATCACATCATCCCCATTCTGATGGCTAAAATTGTACTTCTGATAGTGTCTTATATATATTTTTTAAATTCCTCTGTTTTAGTTTCTAACTTGCTATTGATAGACATTATGCACATCAACAACAAAAAAATCTTTTGAGGATCATCAATAATACTTTTTTTTAATTTATGTATTTGGTACACTGTTTTACTACACAGCTTCACTTGTAGTGATCCTCCTGTTTTCAGACTCCCCAGCGCTGGTATTACTGGCATGTGCCACCATGCTTGGAATCAGTGGTCAGCTTTGTGTGCCTGGGGAAGACTGGTGTGGCATGTGGTATAGTGGATCAAACCCTGGTCCCTGAGCTTGACTGAGCAGGCACTTAGTCTGCTGAGCTATCTCACTGGCCCACTAATATTTAAAAGAGTCCTACAATCTAACCATTTGAAATTCCTTGCTTTACCATAGCTGCTTCAAATAAAATTGACTTCCCTCCTTCCTGACATAGAATCTTGGACAGCAGACATTATGTCTCCTGATGGCCATCAATCTCCTGACCTTCCCATTCAGAAAGATGGCAAACAAAAATAACTGTTAGCTGTCATTGCTGCCTTTCCAAGGAGGCTGCACCAGGCCAGCTGCCCTTGGCTCTTCAGCCCAGGGAACAACTGTAGCCACCGCATCCTTACCCAACAGCAACAGCACCCAGCACAGCTGGTTAGTACTAGGTGATCTCTCCAGTAGACATCTTCTCAGCTGCTCTGCCCCCTGGGGACACCAAAGATGGAAAATCTTTGGGATTAGTCACATAGTTTTCAGCATAACTTTGATTTCTCAGAATCAAAGGCAGTAAGTAGGGTACGCTGGTTCTCATAAAAAAAAATACACCAAGATAGCAAGAAACTAAAGTACCTCTTTTCATTGGAAGTGGAAAGTTTGAAAACTTGGATTTTCTTCTAAATTTCTGTGGGTGAGGCTCACCAAAGGGCTTTGCACTGTCCACCTGAAAGCAAAAGAAAGAAACAAGACTTGAATCGACGGCAGCCTGTATTACCCTCTTACTGCCCACCATGCCTTTTCCTCCTCCTACCACTTTGCAGGTCAGAAAAGAGAAGGTTGGAAAATAACCTAAATAACAGTCTCTAAGTAGGTTACATGTTATAACCAACCCACAATTTATCCCTATCTTCGCTGAGGCTTCATTAAGCTAGAACATTAGGATATGGGCTGGCAGCATAAAGAACTATAGTTAGACATGAATTATATTCTAACACTGGCAGGAATCAAGCACAGAGAGCAAGCAAAGGTCTATCTCACAACTTTTTAAGACAGGAAAGAGTATCATGTTTCTTGTCTCCCCGGCAACAAGTGATTGCCACGGATGACACCGTAGTCCTTCCCAACCCCTTCCAGACTGTGTCCATATTCTCATTTCAAGAAATGCACTGATTCAAACTTACAAATTTACAACTTTTTACACCATCGGATTTTCTAAATTTTAATGCTTCCACATAAGGAAACACTACGTATCATCAAGAAATCTGGCTAAATAAGATAATGAATACATAAAGTCACTAACAAAAGAGCTTGGGACATGGCAAAAACTGTAAGAATTTGTTAAATAAATGAAATATCAAGCAAGTTTTCATTCTTTAAGAATTCTAAGCATACCTAAGGTTAGTTTATAATGACAATAGACTGAAGTATTATACAAAAATTTACACAGAATAGATTTTTTGTAAATATGACCTATTGTATTGTGTAAAAAAAATTATACAGATTGGAATAAATCAGACCATCCAATAAACTCATGTCAATAATCCCCATGATGCCATGCTGGCCCCACCCCCGGGGTCTGCTGAGACTGCAAATTGCCTGTAATCCCAGGGCTTGGAGGCTAAGAAGCAATACTTTCTTTTTTTAGGTTTTTTTTTGTTTTGTTTTGTTTTTTTGACAGGGTCTCACTCTGCAGCCCACATTCATAGTGATCCTCCTGCTTTCTGCCTCCCTAGGGCTGGGATTACAGGCACGCGGCACCACGCCCGGACTCCATCGCTGGCTCAGCGCACCTGAAGGCGGGGCGGTGCAGCATGCCTAACCAGGAATCAAACCCTAGCTGCTGCGCTTACCTAAGCAAGCGCTTAGTCCGCTGAGCTATACCGCCGGCCTGTGAGAAGCAATACAAGTCACTACAAGTCTGATACATTAAAAAAAAAACTCAAGTCAACAATATTTTTAAGGAATCATGTTTAAGGATTGTTTGCTAGATTTTTGCCAGACATCTTCACTTAGGCCACAAAGTTCTCTATTTCTGTATCTATGAATCAATAGTATCTGCTAACACTTATTTGGTAGTTTCTAACCAAAAAGGTCTTTTCTACCTACAAATCAACTTTTTTTTAGTTTTCTAGGTATTGGAGATTGAACTAAGGCCTTCATATTGAGCTACAGCACGGCTTACGCTGCTCAGATTGGGCTCAAATTTGTGATCCTCCCACTCTGGCCTTTCAGAGTTCTAGTGCATGTGCCACCAGGCCTAGATCTAATCAACTCTCCATACAGTCACCTCCACAGCACCTTGACTTTGAGACTTACACCCCTCATAGTCTGTTTAAATGCATAAACATCACCACTAGTGACTTTAAGTCAAACTATCAACTTGACAGCTATCACCAGTTAGTATTTTGGAGAGTAAGCTGCTACCTAGAGCATGGAATAGTGTTCCAGAATATCATGCCCAAACACTATTAGTACAAATGTTTCTACTCATTGAATTAAGCAAAAGTAGCTGTATATCTATCCTAACTAGTGCTGGGCAGATGGCTCAGTAGAATAAGTGCTTCCCTGGCAAGGGCAAGGTCCTGAGTTCAATTCCCACTTCTGCCAAAAGAAAAAATTATGTGAAGAGTACAAAAGAATATAGAAAATATTACCAAAAAAGGTGAGGAAAATGCATAGTCTATTATGCTCATGGGAGTATGGGTAATTTATTTTCTTAGATTTTTTCTATATTTTCCATTATTTATGTGGTACAGCAGTAAAAATATTTTTTAAGAGATGAAGAGGCCTAGAGTAATGAAGTCTGTCCACTCTCTCCTGTGAGCTCAGGCTAAGCTACCTCTACTTCAGGGCTTTGAGTTTGGCATTATTACTGCTCCTTGCCACAAAGACACTTTCCCTCTTCAAAGTATGGCCACTGGGCACTAATCTCATGAAGAAAACTGGGGCAGTTTTCCTCTAACTGGTGAAGTCTCAGCCTTTGTTATACATCTTCAACTCCTGGCAATTCCTCAACTCTTCTAAATAATGATGAGGTATAAATGTAGTCATCAGACTCCTTTAATAATTTCCCAAAATAAAAAGTGAGGTGGTTGACATTTATTGAATATGTTCTCTACATGAGACACATTTATTTTTTTTAATTTATTTATTACTTGAAGAGTGAAAAATAGAAGCAAACAACAAATAGAAAAAATGACATAAACAGGATAACATACAACTATACATATGTTACAGATTTTCAATACATGTTAATAAAACAATCCAACACAGATCAGCATTCTACAATAGAAGTGGGTTATCCACAGAAGTTGTTGATTTGAGCCATTCACAGCTTAGTATATTAATATGACTTTATATACCTCCATTTTCATACTTTTCTGCTGGATGGTTAAGACCGAGTTAAAGCAAGACCTATATAACAAGAAATGTAACTTTTGTATCTGATGAGGTCAGTCAGGTACTCTCAGGGTTTATCACTAACAAGTGAACATGGTTTAACAACAGTTATTATTCAATTTGAATTCTCTATCTAATATTACCCATTTGGCTTTGTGGCCTAACATTCCTTGATTCTACCCTGATCCACATCTTCACCATTACAACGTACTCTGAAAAACAGTTTGAGACTCACATGTCTAACCACAAATGGCGGCCTCCTTTCTGCAGCAAATCTGAAGTCATCCGGCTGATCCAGGAAGGAACATCTGGTGGGATACGGAGTGAGTGCCTGGGATTGCATGCCTTTGGATAGTCTGTCAGGATTATTGTCCTTCGGCTTCCTGTGTATATCACTTAAGGGGAACACTGGTCCATATGATGCTGAGAAAGGCCTTCGTGACTTGTATCTTTCTTCCTGAAATCAAAAAAGAAAAAAATACTTTTATTTTATTTTTTTAATTTCTTTTTTATTAATCTTATTTTATTTATTTATTTATTTATACATTGTACATTGTTGTCTTCTTAGTGGTTATTCATAGTACACGAAGCAGACAGGATACCATGCCCAAACACTATTAGTACAAATATTTCTACTCATTGAATTAAGCAAAAGTAGCTGTATATCTATCCTAATTAGTGCTGGGCAGATGGCTCAGTAGAATAAGTGCTTCCCTGGCAAGGGCAAGGTCTTGAGTTCAATTCCCAGATCTGCCAAAAGAAAACATTATGTTGTATCTTAACTATTCTGTATATACAAATACAAAATGGTCCTTGCTTTGTAGCCCCTCTTTTTGTTTAGTCCTGTCAGAGATGGGTATTTCATTGGCATCTAAATACTATAGGTGTGTAAAACCCACCTATAGATTTTTTTTTTTTTGGTAGAAACTCAGGCCCCTGTGCTTGCCAGGGAAGCACTTATTCCACTGAGCCATCTTTCAGGCCCCACAAAAAACTTTAAAATTAAAAAATCAATCAGAAATATAGCTATATTTAATTCAACTTTTGAAAATTAAGGCAGAAGATCAACCACCTCAGGTTTACAAAACATGAATTAAAGGAAGGCATTTTTCTACTTAGTCTTTTTTCAAGTTCAATTTAATACCACCAATATTTATAATAGTATGTTATATAAGTGAGATTTATTTGTATTAGGAAAAAGTTAGTCTCTCTCAGTCTCTCTCTCTCTCTCTCTCTCTCTCTCTCTCTCTCTCTTTTTCTCACACACACACATTATGCCTGTACAGGTAGAAGATATACTAATAAAGAGAAAATGTCCAGTCTAGTTAATGCCTAATATTTTTCTCTCCTTTTTAAGTTTTTATAATTTTTGATAAATTTTTCATGTTTATATCTGGTAATCTGAGCAACTAATTTGAAGACAACAATACACAATACAACCATTGTTGAATGCCTGTAAACTAATTTAGTGAAATTCCACATTGTTTTTAATGTTACTTTTTTACTCTTTAAAGAGAGAAAAATATCACAAACACTTGGGTCCAGAAATTTTACTCAAAGAATTTATTCTCGTTAATGACTGTGCATAACATATAGCAACAAAAATGCTTATAGTAATTTTAAAACTAAGAAATCAAATGTTTCATTGAGTAAGCAAGAACTCAATGCAATCCCCCACCCAGCTTTATGATAATATGGACTGAGGGGTGCTGCAAACTCCCTTTTTACTTTTCCAGTCATTCTGCTAGCACTGAGAGGGAAACAGAGACTGGGGAGGACAGCAATGGCCACTACTGGCTCTGCATTCTGTTCCCACTGGCATTACCCCAGCACCACTCTTCACCTGGACAGGAGCACAGGGCTCCAGCTGAAAGTTCCCCCCACAATGCCAGAACTGGCCTCACTGCGCCCTCTCAGACACTGGCTCCACTGCCAAAGGCCCCTGATGACAATGTGGGTCCAGACCCAAAGGAAAACTCCGGCCCTAGCACTGAGCAGCACCGTCTTTGGAAGTCAGAGCCCCAATTTATCAGAGTTCCTCCAAACGCCTGAGGAAGCGCCTAGGGAAGTGCCCCTCCCCATAAGTCCAGCTCCCAATTCTGTGGGGTCACTTCAACCCTTGCCACTTTTGGTGACCCAAGCTCTTTCTTCTGTTTCCCCAGTCCTAAAGTAAGGAGCTGCATCTTGAAGTCTCTCCTTCTTCTTCCCACTTTCTCTCTTCTCCCTTCCTTTGCCCTTCTTTCTCCCCTTCCCCTTCCTTTTCCTCCTTTTCTTCCTTCTCTCCCTCTCCTTCCCTCTTTTGTAGTCTCCTTTTATGTTTCAGTCCTCCTAAACCCCTTTTAGCTTTTTTTTAACTTACATAATCTCTATTATTAACAAGTATTTTTTGGTTTCTTGACTGGACCCTGATGAATGTATTAGTTGTGCACTCAACAAATGAAAAACAACTGGCTAAATAACCATGGCTCCTCCATGTAATACAACACTATGCAGCCATAAAACACCTGATGGCTTAAGAATATTTAAGGTCATGGAAAATGTTCCTGACAAAGTAAGGGTACAAAATGACTTGTAGTAATATCATCCCTGTCCTTCAAAATGACAAGTGTGTGTGTACAGAATACGAGTCTGTACAAAAAAATTAGTCATGCTCGTCTCTAAATGATAAGAGTGCCAAGTGATCTTTTTTATATTGTCCTTTGTTTCTTATCTGTATTTCCTAAAATAATATGGTACTATTGTTATGAGAAAACAAAAGTTATTCATTTAAAAATTAAAAGTTTGGAATAAAAATAAAAATACAAATTCAAAGCTCGGGTTAGGAGATAGCTGGGAGGCATGAACATCTGCCTGGCAAACACAAGGTCCCAAGTTTGAGCACCAGTACTGCATGCTGTGCCAACCCTGAAACCGGGCTTGGTGGTGCAGCCTTTAATCCCAACACTGGAGAGGCTGAGACATGAAGATCACTATGAGTCTGAGCTGCATAGCAAGAACCCATATCCAGAAAAACAAAAAAAAAAATGTTTTTGTTTCAAAATTTCTGGGAACTTTGTGCTTTCAGTGAACACTTTTTTTTTTTTTTTTTTTTTTTTGGTTTGGAACCAGGGATTGAACTCAGGCCCTTGCACTTGCTAGGGAAGCACTTATTCTACTGAGCCACTTCCCCGGCCATAGTATAAATGTGAACATTTATACTATCATGTGCACAAATTCAACACAAAAGTTTGAAGATCTATGTTAGGATGCTAAAACATTAAAATGGTAGACAATAAAAAAAAAAAAAAAACAGACTGAAAACTTACTGTAAACACAAGTAAATTGGAGAAAGCAGACACTAGATAAGCACAAATTAAAATGCAGCTAATGCTGTCCTTAAAATTAATTACGAGGACTTTTCTGGTGCACTTAAGAACTTGGGTAGAATCTGGGCAGCCTGCGGGACTCTGGTAATCTCTGATCTTCCTTAGCCCCCAGTGCTCAAGCCTGGAGCTTCTGCAGTGCCGGCTGAAACTTCTAAGAGCGTAGGAGGACTTTGTGTGCCCTGAAAGATACAGGACAGCTGGGATTTGTGGGCCCAGTACGTGCAGGCACGGAGCTTTCCTGGTGCCATTTAAGAACTTTGGCGGACTATGGGTGGCCTGTAGGAGCTTCAGAAATGCCAAAATGTAGGAGTAAAAGGTAATCTCAATCCTCTAGCCCCCCCAGAATGAATCCAGGAGACAAAGATATACTTGAACTCAGAAATCACACACCTGAAACCTCTGAAATGAGAACTAAAGTAAAGAAACAAGTCCATCAGGATATAGAAGAAATATGGTCAAAAAAGAAAGGACAACAATTGAAAAGAATTGTTCAGCACAGATAAAGACAGATAAAATAATAAAGGAGAATAGAAAAATGATGGAAACACTGAATTCACAATACAGGAAAGAATAAGAATGCATGAAATAACAGCTGGTGAGATAGCTCAGCAGATTAAGTGCCTGCTTAGGCAACTGCAGGGACCTTGGTTTGATCCCCAGTGCTGCTTGATGCGCAAGCCCCACCCCTGAGCACACTGAGCCAGTCATCGAGTCTGGGTGTGGTGGCACATGCCTGTAATCCCAACACTGGAGAGGCAAGAAACAGGAGGATCACTGCAAGCCTGAGCTATGTAGTGAGATCCTGTAACAAACACATGAATAAAATTTTGAAAAAAATAGAATGCATGAAACAGATCCAAACAGATATTGCAGAAATTTAGAACTTCAATGAAAACTGGCAAAACCATTTGAATGAAACTGAAGATACTTGCAGAGTAGACAGTGGTGCAGCTAATGAATGTGAAAGGAAAGATCTCTTAAAAGTAACAATGAACCAGGACATAACAATTTAAGCAGCTACAAGATGACACAAAGAAAAATAATATGAGACTAATAGGTGTCATTGAAGCAGTGGGAGATGGCACAAATGACATAAAAAGACTATCAGAAATACTAGCAGAAAATTTCCCAAACATAAGAAAAGAACCTCATATACAGTTAAGAGAGGCATACAGAACACCACACTGCCATAATCGCAATAAATCCACATCTAGACACATCGTAATCAAGATCTCACGAATTCAGTAAAAGAATAAAATAGTAAAAGCTGTAAGACAAAAAATAATAGATTATATACAATGGAAAGCTCTTCAGAATCATGGCAGATTTTTCAACATAAACAATCAAATCAAGAAGATCTTAAAGTCAAGTATTTCAGGTCCTTAAAGAAAATAACTTCCAACCCAGATGGATATACCCTGTAAAATTATCTTTCAAATTCAATGGCAAAATACAATCCTTCCAGGACAAACAACAATTGAAGAAATTCATGACCACCAAACCAACTCTACAAAGATTACTGATAGATATTCTAGAAAGAGACAGAAAAGATCAGAGCTTCAAGAGCAACAGAAAGGAACCAACAAACAGTGCAATTAATTAAAAAGAGGAAAAAAATACAAAACCTATAGCAGGAAAATTACATGACAAAAATAAGCCAATACATATCAGCTATAACCATCAATGTAAATGGTCTCATTTATCAATCAAAAGAAATAAACTAGCAGAGTGGATTAAGAAACTAAATCCAGCAATATGCTGCACACAAGAAATACATTTAACTCAAAAGGAAATTGACAGACTAAAAATCAAAAGATGGAAAACAATCCTCCATGCCACAGGAAATCAGAAAAAAGCAGGGGCTGCTATCATGATTGCTGACAGTATCAAATTCAAACCAAAAATCATTCAAAGACATAAACAAGATCACTACATACTTTTAAGGGAACGTGCAAAAGGAAAAGATAACAATTATAAATCTATATGCACCCAATGTGCCAGCACCCACCTACAAAAGATAAACTTTGACATAAAAAATCAAATAAACAATAATGCAATAGTAATGGGGGGGCTGGGGAGATGGCTCAGTGGAATAAGTGCTTCCCTGGCGAGTGTAAGGTCCTGAGTTCAATCCCTGGTTCTGCCAAAA
>PVKA01029804.1:0-18975 GCA_004027165.1 Ctenomys sociabilis
ACATATAAATGTGTAGTTCTAAATGACTTTATATAGTACAATCTGTACAATTGTTTATAATTTTATAATTTATATATTCATTGTTTTTCATGACTTGTTTATTCTTTATTGAAACTGTGCAATTTTAATCTAATCTAAATTAATTTTTCTAAGTTTAAGGCTCTGAGCAGGACTTCCAGTAAAATGATGAGTAAATATCACTATCAGGAATTGCTTTTTATGATCCAGATTATAAACTGCATAAATTTACATCAACAATTTTGTACTAGGCAGTTTTAGTATATATGTTTTATTAAACAGTAATTTGTTATCTGTTTCTACTTTTGCTTTTTATGAAGAATAGCTCAATTCTATTAATTTTTGAGCTTCTGGATATATTCATAGTATTTTATCTCTAAACTTGTAAAGAAACTTAGTAATTTTTGTTTGTTTTTGTGCAGGCAGCGTGTCAGAATATATTTCAGTCTGGGCATGAACTCACTTGGTGGCTTATGCTGTTCTCAAACTCATGGGAATCTCCTGCCCTTAGTGTCCAGAGTGCTGGAATTGCAGTCATACATGCAAATTTGTATTCTGAAAATCAATGTATCATGGTTATAATATGTCTTCTCAGTGTTGTACTATTTCATTTTGGTAGTTTTTAAAACTATAAAAGTCAATACATATAAATTAGTGAAACAGGCTTCTGATTTATCTTTTTCATAGTTCTTTACTTTGATATCAAATTTCTTTTTCATTTCAGGTTTCTATTTTTTTTTTCACTTATTCCCTTCTACTTTATTTTTCATTTTTTGTATTTTTTTATTTTCCATAATTTTATTGAAGAACAAATAGCAATGAGACAGTTTCAAATCAAATTAGTAGAACAGATTCAATAATTAATACATTGCATACTGTTTTCATAGTGGTTATTTGTTGTACAAGGTGCAGACATGATATTCTATCTACAAATACTTTAGGAGCAGAAGCCTCCATTCACTGAATTAAGAGAGTGTAGCTGTATACCTATCTTTTTTAAAAAGCTGAATTATGGTACAGTTTCAATAATTAATACTTTTTACATTGTTATCTTCCTCGTGGTTATCCATAGTACAAGAAGCAGACAGGATATCCTGCCCAATCACTAGTAGTGCAAATCTTTCTTCTCATAGAACTAAGTGAAAGTACTGCATATTTAACCTAGCTGTACTGTATATGCAAACACAGAATGGTCCTTCTTTTGTATCTTCCCCTTTTTGTTTAGTCCTGTCAGAGATGCATGCTCTATTGTCACTCAGCCATTATAGGTGCTTGAATTCAGTGAAACAATCGAACACAGTCCCGTAGTCCACAATAGTTGTGAGTTATTGACTAGAGTTGTTGACTAGAGTCATTTAAAGCTCAGCATATCATTATGGCTTTATTTTATGTACCTAGTTTTTATACTTTTCTGTTGGATGGTTAAGAACAAGATAAAGCAAGACATATATAACAAAAAATGTAACTTTTGAATCTGTTGAGGTCAGTCAAATCCCCTCAGGGTTTATAAACCCTGTAACCCTGTTCCTCACTTTGTAGATCCTTTGTCAGGGTCAGCCATGTGGATGAGTCACAGTCACTGTTTGACCAATTTGTTCTCTGTGAAACCTGACAGAAAGTTTGATCTCCATGTGACTTTCCTTAGGAACACTATAGATCATCGATCCATTCCTCTGTGGCTCCATAATGTCCTTGATCAGAAAATTATATATCTAGTTTTTTAAAAATATTTTTATTCAGGTTTTTATTTTTTAAAAGGAATAAACATATATAAAAAAAGATATATAAGGGCTGGGGAGATGGCTCAGTGGAATAAGTGCTTCCCTGGCAAGCGAAAGGGCCTGAGTTCAATCCACGGTTCCGCAAAAAAAAAAAAAAAAAAAAAAAAAAATATATATATATATATATATATATATATATATATATATATATATATATATAAAGTAAAGCTATATTAATATGCTGTGCTGTAAAAGGCTCTAGTCAACAACTTCTGTGAGTAACTCAGTATTATTGTGGACTGCTACTCTGTGATGGAGTGTTTTGCTGAATTTGTGAATCTATAATATTTAAATGCCAATAGAATACCCATCTTTGAGAGGGCTAAACAAAAAAAAGTGGATACAAAAGAGAGACTATTTTGTATTTGTATATACAGAATAGTTAGGATAGATATGCAGCTACTTTTTCTCAATTCTATGAGAATAAAGATTCATACCGTTTTGTATTGTGTATAGAGAATAGTTAAGATAGACAATGCAGCTACTTTTGATCAATTCTATGGGAAGAAAGATTTGTAGTAACAGTATTTTGACAGGATATCCTGTTTGCTTTTTCTACTGTGAATGACCACTAGGAAAGTAACAATGTAAAATGTATTAATTATTGAAACTGTCCTAGTAATCAGCTTCAAAACTCTCTCATTGATATTTGTCTCTCAATAAAGTAAAATAAAATAAAAAAAATAGAAACAACACAGAATTTCACTAAAAAATGGTTTTAATTCAACAAGTGTTTTGTTGCATGGAAAATTGATCAAAAAATTAAAAGGACAAAAATTAAGCACTAACTCTTCCATTCAGTAGGACAGCAGAAATTAGAATTATGATTATCCTAAGTATCATATGTATATACATATATAACTTTCCCTTCCTTATTTCTTTTCTTTTCTCCTTTTCTTTATCCCAATTGCAGAATTTGTTACATAACTTTTGGCCATTTTTCAATTGTCACAATTTTTATAAACCATTATTGGATACTTTAATATATTTTAAAACTTTTCCATAAAGTCATCATGTTGTTTGTTTTTTTTTGAAAGATCTCTTTTTCCATTTTATAAATTTAGTGTAACTGATGCCAAAATATGACAGCACACAAAAGCAAACAATACAGCAAGAAGAGTAAACATATTTTTCATAACGTGTCATCCTTAGCTGATTGGTAGTGGGTGCTCAGACTGCTGTGTGGACAGATTTCAAGACTATTCATTGGCTCCATGGGAAGGAATGCTGCAGTTCATTAGTGATATCTGTAAACATTAAAACTGAAAACAAAATACCAAACCCGAACATATTTTAGCACCAAATGTACTCTTTTTTCATACTTCCTTCATCGCACATTTTTCCATACAACCCTCCCAACGCAGGATTATTTCTTATATCTCTGAACATTATACCCATTCCCATGGGCTTTCGCTATGAAAACTTTGCAAGTCCCTGAAATTTTACTAGCTGTAAGAGAAGCCACAGGCCCTCCAAAGCCAGCACCAGTGCTTGGTCCACCACTGAATCCAGAACTGGTACTTGGTCCACCACTGAATCCTGCACTGGTGTTTAGTCCACTGCCAAAGCCAGCACTGCTGCTCGGTCCACTACTGAAGATAATACTGGTACTCAGTTCTTCACCAAAGCCAGCTCCAGTGCTTGATCCAAAAGAGCTAGCTCCAGTGTTCAGTCCAGCACCATAACCACTAATGCTTGGTTCACTGGTGAAGCCAGCACTGGTGCTTGGTCTGCTGCTGAAGCCAACAACAGAACTTGGTCCACTACTGAAGCTGGCACCAGTACTGGGTTCACTAGAAAAGCAAGCACTAGTGTTAGAACCACTGCCAAAGCCAATGATGGTACTTAGTCCTCTGAGAAAGTTGACATTAGGCCCACTGCCAAAGCTACTGCTGGTGCTGAGGCCACCACTAAAGCCTGTGGAGGGCTCAAGTGTGCTGCCAATGCCAGCACTGGTATCCAGTCTACACCCAAAGCCATCAGTAGTGACAAGTCCTCTATCAAAGCCATTACTGGTGCCTAGTCCAACACCAAAGCTAGCACTAGTGCATAGTCTGCCACCAAAGTCAGCATCTGTGCCTAGGCCACTGTCAAAGATAGTGCTGGTTCCTAAACTGACACTGAAGTGCTTAGGTAGCACTACTGGTAGTGCTTAGGCTGTCACCAAAGCCAGCACTGGTGCTCAGTCCTCCTCCAAATCCAGCAGTGGTACTTAATTCATTACCAAAACTAAAACTGGAACTGGTGTTTTTTCCATCATTAAAATTGGCACTGGTGTTAGGAGAGACACTAAAGCAAAGGTTTGTGTTAGAAGCACTGTAAAAGCAGAGGCTAGTGGTGGGAGCTCCACCAAACACAGGCTGGTGTTATGAGCACCATCAAAGTTGACACTGGTGCTGGAAGCACTATCAAAGCCAATGTTGCTGTTGGAAGTACCACCAACATCAGTCATGGTACTAAGTGTCCCACTAAAACCAGTACTGGTGCTGAATGTACTGCCAAAGCCAGTACTAGCACCTTGAAGCCAATACTAGCATTACCACTGAAGCTATCCATGGTGCTAAATTCTTGGTTAAAGCTGATGTTGGTGGTGGCATCTGCATTTTCTTGGACCACTTTTCCTTCAGTGCTTGGTATACCCCTGAAGCCAGCACTGTTGCTGACAGCCTCACCAAATCCAACACTGGTGCTGGGAACTCCATCAAAGTTGGCATTAGTGTTGAGAGCATTTCCAAAGCTAGTACTGGTACTAAGTGCACTGCTAAAGCCAAAACTGCTATTGCATGCACAAGCCAAGCTGCCGCTGATGCTGGTAACACTGCTGAAGCTAGCACTCCTATTGAGTGCACTACCAAAGCTGATCCTAGCCAGCACTGGTATTGATGGCTCCACTAAAGCCATCACTACTACTGAATGCACCACTAAAGCTGACACCACTGTTAATGGCACTATCAAAGCCAGCACTACTGAGTGTAGTGCCAAAGCTGGCACTGGTATTGACAGCATCATCAAAGGCAGCACTGGTGCTAATTGCATCACCAAAGCCAGAACTTCTATTTAGGGCACCACCAAGGCTGGCACTAGTGCTGGGAGAAGCACCAAGTGCTTAGTGTGCCACCAAAGTCAGAAGTAGTACTAGAAGAACCACAAAAGGAGACACTGGTGCTAAGTATGTTGGTGCTAGGACAGCCACCAAAGCAGATACTAGTACTGAGTGTGCCTGCAAAGCTGGAACCAGATTTGGGGGAGCCACCAAAGCATACACTCGTGCTAAATGAACCTCCAAAGCCAGTGCTGATGTTAAGGGCATCACTGAAGACAGTGTTCATGGTGGATGTACTGTCAAAGCTAATACTGGTACTATGTTCACCACTGAAGCCAGCTGTTGTGTTGTTGAGTGTGTCACCAAAGCTAGAGCTGGCTCCAGCACTAAAACTAGCACTGGTACAAGGTGCACCATTAAAACTAATGCTTGCTCCACTACTGAAACTAGTGCTGCTGTTCAGGGAACCACCAAAGCTAGTGTTTGATTCGTTACTGAAATTAGTGCTCATGTTGGGTACACTACCAAAGCTAATGCTTGTTCCACCACTGAAATTGGGAATAGTACTGGGTATACCACCAAAAGCAATGCTGGCTGTGCTACAGAAATTGGCATTTGTACTGGATGTGCTATGAAATTTGATGCTGGCTCCACCACTGAAACTAGTGCTACTGCTGGATGCACTACCAAAGCTAATGCTGGCTGCACTGCTAAAGCTTGCACTAGTGCTGTGTGTATCACCAAAGGTGATCCCACGTCCACCACCAAAGCCCTCACTGGAGCCAGATGTACCAATGAAGCTAATATTAGCACTATCACTGAAGCTATCCCTGCTGCTACCTTCTTGTTTGAAGTTGACATTGGTGATGGCATCTGCATTTTCTTGGGCTCTAGCTTCAATATCAAATGAAAACCTGTACCATGCCTGCATGTCATCACCTAATTCTTCCCTTGTCAGGCAGTCAACATCCATGTCATCCCAGTTCCAGGGCCCAGCCACAGCTTCCTCTCCAATCCTCATTTGGGCTCTTGCCTTGACCTCAGCTTCAGTCAAAGCCACAACTGCAGCTTGAACTTTCATTTCCACTGCTTCCCAATACCGAGTAGCCCAGTCCTTGAGGTCTTTCTTCTGTACCTTGCAGGAAAAATTGAGGAATTTCATCTTGCTGGTTTCATGGTATGGGCACGGTCCCAGAAGAACTCATATTCAGGTGGTCTGCTGTTGGGGAACCTTTTGTGTTCCAAGTACTTTTGCTTCATAAACTCATAGGTGATGAGTTTCCTCACTTCCCCCAAAAGTGAATGGCTCACTCCAGGGTGCAGCCCCAACTTGCACAGCATCTCCCAGATGACAGCCTCACTGACCTTGTTGCCAAGGTCATATTTATTCTGAACATAAATATGATGTTCAGAATCACCATGAGGAGAACCAGCTTGGGTGTATCCTTTGTCGTTCTCAGTATGCCTACAGAGGATTCCCGAGTACTAATAAGAATATACAACCTACTTTGCTTATTGATTTCATTCAGATTGATCTGAAACATCTGCAGAATTTAGCTTACTCTTTTAATGATCTCCTGGAAATATTCATCGTATTATTGGATGACGTCTTTCAGCATGTCTGAATGCTTGATGGGGATCTTTGTCTGGTCCATAACCAAGAGGTATTTCACCAACTTATTTGCCCTTTCTTGAAAATGGCCACATATATGGGTGGTAAAAGCCTTCAACCTCATGGAATTGTCCTGCAATTAATGCCACTTCTCTCATCACCATTCGGATGCTTGGACTTTTGGTGTCTTTTGCCTTCAGTCCTAGTTGTAGGTTCCAGACTCAACTGAGCCAGATCATCATCTACCAGTGCCTGGAAAGCAGTAGCAACCTGAGTCTCAAGGGCATTTATGCTGGTCTGAGAGGTGACCATCTTGGCATGATTCCCTTGTTAAGAAATTTGGGTCTTGCTTTCAGATACCTGAGGCTTTGTGACAGCCTTTTGAGCCCTAAACCCTCTCTTGACCTGAAGGCTAGCTGCTAGCATTTGGTTTGTAACCACTGGAGTGCCAGGTATAACCTCAGAGACCTCAAAATTACAATTTGGGGACTCCTGACAACTTTCTTGCCCTTAGATGTTTTGGGCTGCAGAGTTGTTGCTGAGGTCTCAGTCTGCCTGGTGGCTGTCTCAGTGGAATTTGGGGGCTCAAGATACTCAGTGTCAGTATTTGTAACCCTAAAAATAGTCTTCTTGGTTTTGGAAGCTTTCTTGGTTCTGAAAGTGGGTGCTGTGGCCTGGATATTGCCTGTCTCACTGGTAATTTGGCCATGAGTAGTAGCTGTAAGGGTGGTAGCTATAGCTAGTGAGATCTCAGTAGCACTACCTAGAGCCTTATTAGCAGCCTTCTTCGTGTTGGAAGTTTTCTTAGGCTTGGTGGAGGCTATAAAGGCCGAGGAACTGGCTGACTCATTGGCAATTGGAGCCTGGATAGTCTGTGAGATAACTGGTAGGTCCGGGGCCTGCAAAGGTGACTTCAGTTGGGCAGTGACATGCTCACTTCCTGAAAGGCAACACTGGGAGACTGGGGCTGCCTTGGCAGCAATTCTCTTCATCTTGTTTGTTTTCTTAGGTAGAACATTACTGGAAGAAGCCTGAATATTGGCTGCCTCATTAGTAGCTGAAGCCTGGCTAATCTGGGAGAATATTGGTAGGTTTAAAGCCTAAAAACTTATATTGAGCTTGGTGGAAATCTCATTGACAGATGGGTCTGGAGGGGCAGCAAGAGTGGACTTTGCAGCACCCTTAAAAGGGGCCTTCTTGGTTTTCTTTTCTTAGGCTGATTGGCAACACACGGGTGTTGTATTGCCACCAATGGGAAATGCATCAGCAAGACATTGTCCTCTTCTTTTGTCTCAGGCTGTTCATCTGGAGGGAATGGAAGCCCCAGGCTACCAGACAGAGGAAGAGGGCCTTGGAATGCAGGAATCCTATAACCATAGGCAGTCCTTCTATCCATCTTTCTGAGAGGGCAAATAATTGCTGAACCCCATCCTCTTGAGTCCTGAAAGCATCTGTTCTCTCCAAGCTTCTGCTTAGGTCTCTGGAAAGATCTTTAGGTTGTACATTTTTTCTGTATTTAGCACAGAGTCCACAGGGTCTACAGTGTCTCACTAGGTAGATCAGACTCTTAGTGATCTGCCTGTGGCCAGCCTCCCAAGAGCTGGGATTACAGGTATGTGCCACTACACCCAGTCTCAATCACATCTCAGTGTGCCCTGGGGGAAGACCAGCATGGCACGGCAGGAGATTGAACCCTAGCCGCTGCACTCTGCCTAAGCAGGCACTTTGGTCTGCCAAGTTATCAGGCCAGCCCTTTAAGGTGTATTTTAAAAAATAAGTGATTGTAATTGTTTTTCAGCTTGCTATTTATTTTTTCCCTATAGGATAGCTACATTTTACAGCAAAAACAAGTCTACCCAGAAAACTGTGCCTCCTCATCCTCCCAATTAAAAATCATTTATTCAGTGTATGTAATTTGTCCCTATGCATGTCTTTTTCTCACCCTCATATCAAAGAAACTGAATCTCAAACAATAATACTTTTTGTATTATTTATGAAGTGAGCCCATGTTTCTTGACTTATTATATTGTATATATATTATATTATTCTTTGTTGTAGTGATTTTTCTAAACTAGTGCAGCAATATTTTGATGGTTATAATAACATATTTGCTATCTTTAGTCACATAATTTAAAGAATGGCACTGTTCTGGAAGAAAATTAGACACAGGTTATAAGGTATTACTTTCATTAACATTTACGTGGAAAATATTTCAAGCTTTCTTTATAATGAAGACAAACTACATTCATGTGTTACTATGCTTATTTATTTCTGGAGAAGAAGAGTAGTATAATGTTATTGTAGAGTTTTAACAGAATCTATGCATCCTTGACATTGTTTTTATTTTATTTTCCATGTCTATGAAAAACAGACTACTTTTCTGTGCTCTATCAATTGTAAAGAAGCTTATTCCCATAAGGAAAATGTACAGTGAGCCAGGGACATGACTTCATGAGTAAAGCAGTCTGATTCATGGAATCAGTGAAATGAACTCAACTTGACCACAGATTAAACTACATTTCCAAATATAATCTTCAACAGTAATAAAAGTAACATTTTGAGTACCATCAATTTCCCAAGCATTTTTCTTCTAACATGTTCATGACATGGATAGAAAAATAAAGAAAATAGGTCTCTCAAATACCCATTATCATTTGTTGAATAAGATCCTTGACAAATCTCTTGAGAACAGAATTGGGACCTGAAATAACATATTTAGTGGCTTTTGGAAGCCTAAGTAAGTGGCTTTAATTTTGGAGTATGCATTTTATATGGACAGTTTATAAACTTTTATTGGGCCATGTGGATGGCTTTTGCAAGTGAACAGTGGGTTTTAAATAATGTGATATGTATATGCTCCTTTTGATCCTAGTCTCCAGCCATGCGAGATTTTCACTGTGGTAAGCAGGATAGGCAACCTTCAAAGAAAGTTCTCACTGATCCATACCTCTTAATATTTGCGACCTCTTATATTGCCTTGCCCCTTGAGTTTTAGTTTGTCATTGTTTCTATAAAAAATATACAGAAAGGGACGAAGTGTTTCTGTGAGTAGGTTACCAAAACATATGATTTACATATTGCTCACATTTCTTTCATTGGTTTTTGTTTTATAGCGGAAATATGGATAAGGCAGAAGCCTTAGTAAGCAGGTGCAGTGAAGTAAACATTTCATTTAAATGTAAAATAAGGGCTCAGACTTTAAACAAATATTATTTGCTTTTGTTTTGATGTTTTTAGCTAACTGTACCAAGTTGCACAGACTGCATATATGTTTCAGATCACTAGTGTACCTTGTTCTGTTTTTAAAATAGTACAAACTCACAAATGTTAAGATATTGAGTTGATTAGAATTCTTTTTTGTATTTAGGTCTAGGTGGGAAACTGTAAAAGTGGTATGCTTAAAGTAACTTTTGTGTGCTCTTTGTCTTTTGTTGTACATTTAAATTGTTTACTATGACTGATTTATTACATATTTTGGCATTCATACTAATTTATTTTTCATTTATTTTTTTCTCCTTATAAACTTCTGGTTCCTCTGGCCCTTCTGTAAAAACCTAATTGTCTGTGATTATGTTATGATCATGAGAAGTATCTTCTCTAGTACCCAGAATTAAGAAACAAGTTCAAAACTTTCAAAAAGCAAAATAAAAAACAGTGCCAGTCAACATAAATGTTAGTTGACAAATTTTACAGAATATAACCAGAATTATTTATTGAATGGACATCAAAGATTACTAGTAGATATCAGACATAATTTCTGGATAAAATTATTCTCATAAAACATTCTAAGCTTTATTGACATTATGACCAGTAATTTCACTCTGCATGAAAAATCATTAGGGCAGTTACATCATGAGTGTATCCTTTATATCCCACCATTTAAACTATTCTCTTAAGAATTCTTTTGACATTTTAGCTCCCACAGTATGTTGAATTAAATGAAATCTGCTTGGTTTCTTCTACTGAGTAGCCTAAAATTTTATCTATGTCATATATATATATATATATATATATATATATATATATATATATATATATTCATGTTTCTTAAAAACAAATCCCTATAATCTGCAATAATAGATTCGTGATATAATGAGATTATTGGATTACTATTGAAATATTTTAGAACATAAATTATTAATGCTCTTTTAAATGGTTTAAATATAAAGAAATATTTAAGGAAATTGTTTTTTGCTTAAGAATGACATGTTTGTAATTTATACCAATATTTTGAAAAACAATATAAAACCGGTGAAAATTTATGTGTGTAGATCAGTGAAGCAGCACCTGCTTGGCTGGCATAAGACCCTGAGCTTGATACCTGGTACAAAAAAGTAACAAAATGAAAATGTAGCAACAATATAAACAAAAATTCTATCAGAGTGTGTGGGCATTTTTAAACATTTTAGAAAACCATATCTGACATTTTATAGACTGTTTTATACACTGAAAATTATCATAATTATTTCAGGAATTGCTCTATATTCACATATACAGATAATTTGATGAGCTTCTTATTATTCTACTTTAAGATTAAAAATGCCAAAATTTATTCAATGGCTCTACTGTTGAGAAATATTTCAATGTTTTACTACTACTCCCAGTATCATGATGAATACCCTGATATTTATGTGTTTGTATATAGTTTTATGATTTTACCCATATGTTTTTCCAGTTGTTTATGTGTCCTTCATGTCTAACAGATGTTAAGAGATATCCTGTCTTAACAGCGAGGAGCCACATAAAGATTGTGGTCATAGAAATTGGAGGTTCAAATCTGGACAAACAGAGAAGAGCCACATAATGATTTTAAAAAGATTAAAGTAAGTTTATTATAAAAGTACAGCACATATAAACATGGTCAAATAATCTATTACCACTCAGTGAGACATTGATGATGAACAATATTTCATAATTCTTTGACAGACAAGGGAGAAAACATTGCACTACATTTGTTTTATTATTTTAATATTTTTATTGAAGAACAAATAGCAATGAGACAGTTTCAAGACAAACTAACAGGACAGATTTTATAAATTAATATATTGCAAAATGTTTTCATAATGTTTTCATGTTGTAAAGATGCATATATGATATTATACTTACAGGCATTATTATAGCAGATGTCTCTAATCAGTGAATGAATAGAGAGTAGCTATATACTTTTCTTATATTTTCATAGCTGAACTATATCACAGATTCAATAATTAATACTTTCTACCTTGTAATCTCCCTAGTGTCTGTCCATAGTACTAGAAGCCAACTTAATATCTTGTCCAACTATTAGTACAAACCTTGCTGCTCATAAAATTATGCAGAAGCACGGCATATTTATCCTAACTGTACTGTTTATATACACACATCATGATTTTTCTTTCAATCTCCCTTTTTTTTTGGCTAGACCTGCCAAAGATGAGCACTTCATTGTCATTAAACCAATTTAGGTGCCTAAGCTCAGCGACACAATCCAACACAGTGCAGCATTCCACAGTAATAGTAAGTTATCTGAAAAAGTTGTTGATTATAGCCATTTACAACTCAACTTATTATTATGGCCTCACCTTATATATCTCATTTTTATATTTTTCTGCTGGATGGTTAAGACTGAGATAGAACAAGACCTGTATACCAAAAGTTGTAGCTTTTGTTTCTGATGAGGTCAGTTAAATCCTCTCTGGGTTTATCTTGTAATCTTGTACCTTACTCTGTATATCCTTTGTCTGTGTCATCCATGCGGATGAGTCACAGCCAATGCTTGACCAGTTTGCTCTCTGTGAGAGCCTGAGAGAAAGTTTTCTCTCCATGTGACTCTCCCCAGGCACACTATACATCATCAATATCTTTCCTCTGTGGCTCCATAATCTTCTTGATCAGAAAATTTAGAGCACAACTGAGTTTCATGATGTTACAGTACAGGTTCTGCTGTGCCCTGAGTCTTTGCTGACCTTGAAAGGCTAGGGCCAAAGTGTTGGCTGGCCTTGTGGCTCTTCTATTTCTCCAATTTTGATCTGTCAGCTTAGGTTGTCAACCATCCAGAAGAAAAGCTGTTTAGTACCCTGCAGCATATGCTGTTCAGTTTGCCCTAGCTATCTTACTCTATTGTCTTTAGGTGTTGATGTGCATTTCTGTTTGTATTTCTTCTTTTGTCTATCCTAGGGAGACTATACGAAATTTTCACATGTGTGTCTGGTTTATTTCACTTATGAGTATCTGTTCAAGTAGCATTCACTTCAATAAATGCTTCAAGTCTATCATTCTTTATAGATGAGTAATATTGCATTATATAGAAATACCACATATTTTTCAACCATTCCTCATGTGACAGATATCTTGGTTGTTTCCAATACTTTGGTATCACAAATTGTGCTTCTATAAACATAGGTACACATGTATCACTTTGATGTAATGTTTTCAGTTCCTCTGGAAAATTCAGAGACAGTTCCCAGCGGCCCCAAGTCCCACCCCATGGCCCCAGACCCAGTGCAGCTTGGCTGGTGAATTAGACACTGCACCATATTTAATATATCAGTTTTGTAAATATTGTATTCAGACAATGTAATTTTGTGCCACCAGCCCTGTGTGGCTGGAAGGATTCATTCCCAGCCTTTAAGAAATGCAAGGACATACACACTGATGGAGATACACACTCTAAGATATCTGTAATATCATTTCTCTCCCAAGGAGGAAATAAGCACCTCCTTTTAAGAAATAACATGTAGTGAAGTGCACCTAGTGAATATATTCATTTTTCTGTTCATGATTTTAATACTTCTCTTACAAGTATAGTGTCTAGATTCACCCATATACACAGGATAGCAATGATGATTGTACTACTGTTTCTTTCAGTTTTTTTAAGATAGCAATTAATGCTTAGAATTTTTACTTTGACAAATTTTTGAAGTTTATATTTGTAATCTGACAAAGTATATTGAAGACAACAATGTGCAATTTAACAACCGCTGTTGAATACCTATAATTTTTTTAAATCGTGTGTTTCTAATTTCTTATCTGGTTTCTCATTTTTACTATTCTCTTTAAAGTAAATTAAAAGTAATTTTCTTGACACTTGGTCTATAAAGGAATTATAACATTATTTTTGGGCAAATTCAAAAGTAAGAATGAGATTTCTATAGTGAAATAATAATGCACACAGGGATGGCCAGACAGTTCAGCAGAATAAAGTGGCTATTTAGGTAGAGCACAGGGACCAGGGTTCAATCAAGGCACTACAAGCTATGCTAGCCCCGTCCACAGGACACGCTGAGATGGTCACTGAGGCCAGGCCTTGTGTGGCATGCCTGCAATCTCAGTGCTTGGGAGGTTGAAAACAGTAGGATCACTACGAGTCCCATATGTATAGCAAAACCCTGTACTAAAATATACATTAACAAATGTTTAAAATAATGCATACATATTCAGGATACAATATATTAAGAGAGCTACTGTAATGCATTTTATTGAAAATTTTGTATTTTGTGGAGACAATATTTGTTTTGATCACTTTTCATTTAAATATAAATGCTTCCCAGGCAAAAGTGTAGTATTTGCTAAGCTACATGAAGGTCAAATTATATATTTATTAATTATTCTATATAAACTTTCAAATATTATATCCAATAGTTCTATAATAACACCACATTTTTATGAGAAATTTTGTAGCACATTTGGCTACATGTTCTTACTACATGCTTTGTAAGTGCTAGAATTTCCAAAGTCCTAAAATATTGAGGTATTCCCATACACCTATTCTATATAAATAACAGATCTTTTTTTTTTAATGATCCACCTGTTTAACAATTTAGGGACTCACAATTGAGACGCACTCTTCATATGTGTGATTCATCTTTTTATTATATAATTTTGTGCATCTTGTTTATAGAGCTTCATTGTCTTTATTTTGTACCTTACAACTGGATTGTAATGTACTGTAATGTTTGTTGATTTTAATGTACCTTGTAAGGCACTTTTATGATCTATTTTATATCACTCCACTAAGAGTTCATGCAAAAAAGCAAAATCATCAAGTTGGAATTTGTATTGGCTACTTCTTATCACTATTTTAAATTGTATACTCTGTAAAATTCCTCATCTAGTGGCCAATGACTTTAATGACCTAGTAGCAGGAACAGAACTTAGTTATTAAATAAGGAGGATCTATATGTTCCCCTCTGGTCCACTATTAACTGCAATTCCAATTTTGACAAGATACTGTTTGGAAATCAGAAAAAGAGAGTGTGATGGAAGTTATTTGCAAAATATTTCAATATGCACCATTTCAATGTCAAGGAAATACTGTGAATATTTGATTTATTTGTGTAAATACAATTTTCTCTTAAGGCACTATACGATTATTTGGGAGAAAATAAATCCAGAACATGTTTAAGATATATAAAATAATCTCTCAACCCCTGAGTACAGCCACTGAATACAAAGTTTTGGTTTTAGATTTCTAAACATAAAATTAAAGTTACATTAGCAATTTGAACATGATTAAGACTCTGCTGTCAGAAAAATGAGGTTAGAAATGAGATATTGTAAATGTATCATGGTACTGTGTTTATTTGTGATTGTAGTCCATACTAAAATAGGAATAGAAATCATACTGGTCTGTGCAGAAAGTTCAGAGCTGAGTTTATGACCCTTCTGTCTAGCCACTTGTTAAGTTGCACATAATCTTGCTTATTGATCCAGCATATAGCTATCAATATATGACTTCAATATTTAAAAAACATTTCCCATAATTTAGCATGTGGTGGTTCTTCTGTTGCTTTAAAGAAATTTGTTCAAAACATTGATGGAACACACAATTCCTCAAAAGGCTTTTACATAAATAAAACTATGTCCTCATATTCTTCATAACTACATTACAACCCTGATATATGTATAAGGTTGTTGAACAGATTGCTACTGACATTGTATGAGGTGGCTGCAAGTGTGCTAAGGAGGCCCAAGTATACATCTCTACATTCTTATTTCTCTATTGATTATTGATCTATATTTAGAAAAACTATTTTTTGCCTTTTAGACCAGCAGTTTCCAATTAATCTCGGTATAATGCCCTTGTGGATTTCAGGCAATATGTGGTGTTTTAGGTGCTATTCCTGTGCTAAGGCAAAACACACGATGCACAAAGGTAAAAAGAGGGAAGATTTATTTAGCTCACAGTTTTAGAAGCTTCAGTTCATAGTTCACTGGTTCTTAGGCATGTTGGCATGACAGAGAGGAATTGCAAGGAGACACAATTCATGGCAAAGCAGGTTAGGCCCAAGGACATAAACACAAAGTGAAAAGTGACATATTTATTGTTTCATTTTATACTATATCCAGGGCTGGTAGAACTAACATTAAGTGTGGGACATGCTTAATCCTACTCAGAACTATGTCAAATGCATCAGGGGATTAATTTAATAATCTCACATCTTTAATCTCAGGGCCCCGGGAATATAGCTCAGTAGAATAAATGCTTGCCTGGCAAGCACAGGGTCCTGAGTTCAATCCCCAGTGCTGTAATAAATAAATAAAATCAAAAAATAAAAAGCCCTTAATCTCAGTGTCATACACTCTAGATCCAATCACCTTTGACACTTCACTGTCCTAGTTACATTTTTACATCTTCAAACAAAATGCCCAAAACTCAATTCAACAGAATAAAGCTTTATTTGGCTCACAGGTTTTAGAGGTTCCATTTCATGGTTGTCTGACCCAAGACAGGGTTTCATGGCATAGGGGAACTTCTCTCTTCGAGTAGAAACTGTTCATGGTAGGCAGAAAACTGCAAGAGCCTGTGCCACAATCTGTCCTTTATATCTTGTTTAAATTACCTGTACTTAACAATGGTATCACTCACACCACTAATACCAGTGCCCTTAGTTGTATCATTGCGCCAAGAATCAATCCCAGCATCACACAATGTTGCACCAACCATCTTTGGAAAGCCCCAACTATGACCACATGAGGATTTTGGGGTGCATCTAGACACATAATATTCTGCCACTGGCTCCCTCAAATACTAAAGTAAATTCTTTTATGCAAAAGGCAATTTTTCCATCTCTAAGAGGTTTCAAAGCCCTATTGAATTCAGCATTTCAGAAAAAATTCAAAGTCCAAAATGCTCTGCAGCTTAAGACAAACTCTTAGCTGAGGGTCCTATACAAATGAAAAGAATGTTACACACTTACAACATTCACTGAAACAAAAATAGACATTTCCATTCAAAAATGTATGAAGAGGGGGATAGAAAAGAATAGGCACAGAACAACAAAAGTTCCTGCAGAGTAAATATTAAATGCAGCACTTCCAAGTGCAGCATCTGAGGCAATATGTGACAAGATGTGAATTCCATAGGGATGGACTGGCTCTTCCTCTATGGTATGGCTAGTCCTTATAGTTCCCACAACTTCTCTCTTGTACTAACTCAGTTACCTCCTTGCAATTTTTCTAACACAATCCATATTTTTTTGCTTCTCCAAAGGTTCACACACTGCCCTCTCAAGGGTACACACTGCCTGGCATACAAGGCCTCCTTCTGAATTCTGGGCAGACTTCATGACATCACTTCAAACCTTGTCTTTATCAGCAGTATTTCTATGAACATTCTTTTCTTCTGAATTCAGACTGGACTATTCCACCAAGCATATTGTCAAGCATTCCAGGCTAGTGTTTTTAAACCTTTCTGAAAGCTTCCCAAAACGTAATTCCCAAGGCTCCTGAACCATATGATCGAGTATAGTCACAGCAACTATCCCATATCTCTAATACCAAATTCTATTTTAGTTACTTTTCTAATTACTGAGACTAAATACCCAACACATAAGTTGAAAGACATAAAAGCTTTATTTATCTCAAATATTTTAAGAGTTTCATTTCATAGTTTGCTTGCTCCATGGCAGTGTGCCACGCAGAGGGGCACTGCATTGAAGAAAAAATTCACAGCAGGTAGAAAAAAGAAGATAGTGAGAGCTCATTAGCCATTATTTGTTCACTTATATCTTACCCACGTTACCCACCTTTGGGGCAGATAACACTCATATCCCTAATCCTACCGTGATTGATTCTACCATTGCATCATGAGTCAATTCCAGCATCACATACTTTATATTCAGCCACCTTAGAAAGCTCTATGACACTATGAGCCTTTGTGCAGAAATCTAGACATAAATTACAACATCCACATATGACTACATCAAGCTTTCGAAGGATGTTTAGATGCAAACTATAACATGTGATAGCAAATTATATTGTCACACAGCACTAATTTCTCATTGATCTTGTAATATTGACAAAGATTCTTTTAATATGAATAATGAGTTTGTATTATATTAGATTAATAAAAGGATCACACACTCCAAATCTCCTAATTCTTCCATTTAAAACAAAATTAAATAGGCAGTGATTTAAAATTTTAAAATGCTGAGATTATTATTTGCTACATGGTTGAATGATTATGTCTGACTCCAGACACAGATTATTATACTGTAAGATTGTACTATAAAATGAGCTAAAGATAAGCCTGAACAAGAGAAAATACTACAAAATCTTCAAATTCTACAAAAACAAAGTACTTTCTAAATGTCTGAAATGATAAACCAATGCCTACATGGGATAATGTCATAATGAGTCAGTAACTGTTATGTTTTTCTGTACTAAAGCACTGAAGGATTGACAGATGAACTTATTTATACCATGAATAAATGAAGAACAGAGTATAATATTCATCACAGAAAATATGAAATCCTTGTTTCTATCAAATAATATGCCTATATATTTTAGTTTTAATTCTATGATTTTAAAATGTATTTAGTTGTGTCAGAATCTCACTGTACAGCTTGGACTCATGGTGATTCTTCTGCTTTCAGCCTCCCCAGTGCTGGGATTGCCGGCGTGTGCCACTAAGCTTAGATGCTGGCAGGCTCAGCCTGCTCTGGGGGCATGAATGGAGTGGCATGTGGTGCTGGGGATCAAACCACAGTCCTGCACTTTCCTAGGCTTGCTTAAGTAGGTGCTTTAGTCTGCTGAGCTATTTCACCAGGCCCCTCTATGCTACTTATTAATTCATTTTTTGATTTTTATAATTATTCCTACAAATGTTTCTTATACTTAAAATATTTTTCAAATGAATAAGTTGTTTATACCTCAGAGCATAAAGTAATTAGCAGTTAAATAAATAAATTGAAAACCAGTAATAACATAGTGAAGCCTATAAGTAAGTATATACTATATTTCTATAAGCAACAATGTTGTTCTCAGCAAATCGGTAGTGTAAAACATTAAAAGTCATAGTTTTTCACAAGTAAATATTTCAAAAATTATGGTGACTACAATTTTTCATGTAATGCATAATGTTTTACAGTTTATTGTCGCGCGCAACCTCGTCGGCAAGGAAGACGCAACAACCAGCTCTTCTTTCCGCGGTTTATTCAGGGCCCCTATACAATCTTCTTCTGCTTGCCTGCTCCGCTCCTCCGCCACTCCTCCCTGCTGCTGCTCTTGTCTCTCCTCTTGTCTCTCTCCTGTCTCTCTCC